>JAUTXW010003088.1:0-52796 GCA_030620095.1 Kuschelorhynchus macadamiae
TATGACGGCCTGTAAATGCACTTAGGACATAATGTGTCATTTTACAGCGTTATGGAAATTGTTTAAATCGGAAAAACCAGTTTTATTCCAGAGACCTTTTTCATTTTCAAAAAGTAAACATGGCCAACAAAATAATTTACTTATATTTTCACACCCTGTTAGACATTTAAATTGTTCGTATTGTTTTTCCGAATAATAAAAATGTCTAATACAGGCGGTTTTGCCATTCCTTTGGAAATTATTTGAGGTTTATCCGCGAAGTTTAATGTTGAAAATCCCGTTATTATTAAGACACATACCACACATTCACACATAGTATTCTTACTAAATTCTCCAACATTTTCAACGTTATTACCGACAGCTGAAGTTGACGGTGTTTGCATATCCACGTCGGTATTATTGTCTTCATTATCGCACTATGCACGACGCGACCTACGTATCACACAACACACGGATAGCCGTTCAAAGAACCTACTCCAACGATAGCTTCCGCCACCACTTAAAGCACGCGACTGAAATGCAAAAATTGCAAACAGCCGGTGGAAAGTTTAATAACCTCTGGCTCGATTCACAGGAAATCAAGCATACAGGACTTGGCTGCAGAGAAGCTAGCGGCTCGCATAGTTTCTATTCGATATTCTATTGTGGCTGGGTCAGAGTTAAGGCCGCATTTATTAAAGGCTTGATAATTAAGATAATATTTTAGCATTTTTAATATAAACTAAATTAATGGTTTCCTATTTCAAAAATTACATTTTAGAAGATGTTTTGTATTTTTTTTAGGGAAGCACTGCTTCCCTTGCTTCCATGGACTGCTCGCCCCTGCCTAATACGATAAACAATAATTAATGAAACTAAATAAAGTGTTTAAAATGTTACTTCCTGATAGTAGACTAAATATTGTGTGAAAACCTTATACATTAAAAAGAATTCCAGCCTCCTAGATTTGTCTACATTCTATTTTTATTTGCTCCTTTAAATCCTCGAGGTCATTGGGCTTAGTTTTATGCACCAGATTTTTAAGGTGTCCCCACAAAAAGTTGTCAAAGGGCGTCAAGTCCAAGTTGGTAGGGGTACAATCCATTTTGCTGTAACCATATTTCACCATTTGGTGAACCATTACCTAAATAAATCAAGTTTAAATACTTAATACAGCAGGCAAAGTAAGCAACTTATGGCTATTCGGAAATAGTTCTGCAATAGCTGGGAAAATTTCGGTTCTTAAAAGGTTCAGATATCTTTCTCCAGTTAATGTGTCTTCCATGAAGAAGAAACCGATTATTTTACCTTATACCACGCCAAATATTTATCTTTTGGGGAAACTGTTCATGATTTTGACGTATCCACCCTGGATTTTCCCCTGTCCCAATATCGACAATTATGCCTGTTAACTTTTCCATTCAAAAAAAATATTGCAACTTTCCATCTTGACTTCACAAAATTCCAAGCTCCTATCGCGATCATCCTCAGAAACTTCTTGCACCAAAACTGTTTTGTAGGGATGAAACTTTTCGGTTCTTAGAAGTCAGTCTACAGACATGTGTGGCAAGTAATTTCCTGATGTTCTGGTATAAAGATGCGGATTTTCTCCTAAACTGATTAAAACATTCAGAGTCTTATCACCATCCGTTGTGCTTTTACCTTTCCATTTTGACGAAATTTGTTGATAATCTGACATACGGTAGATTAGTAATTGGATTTCTGTTAGGATGCTTGTCATTACAAACGTTACAAACATCTTACAGGTTTCGTATTCTATCCCCATAACCCACTATAATTAAAATTTAATTTTTTTGGGTTTCAGTTAAACGTTCCATTTTTGTAAATGAACAAAACTGACATTGTCAAACATATATGAGGTAACCTTTTGTGTACAGGTATTTTAATCAAAAGTAATACAGTAAATTATAGATATTAGATCCTTATTTTCGCAGAAACTGCTGACGTTCATAAAAAGTATTGAGAATTTTACGTAGATTTAAAAAAAAAGTAATATAATATAGGATGTTCCATTTAAAAAAATCCTTTTATAACAGGAAAACGATAAACTTGGCAGCAACGCGGATCCAACATAACTTCGTACCCAAGTGTACATATTTTCACTAAATTCAGATAAGCGGTAACTGAAATATTTTGCCGTTTCCTTACTTTTGTTATACGCTGTATAAGTGCAAAAGAAACTAGCGACAGTCTCAGGACTTAAGAAACGAAAAATTAAATAGAAATTAGATGAACGCAAATTAATTAAAAACGGACAAAACTTAAAATAGAAATACAAGCGACGGTGTAGATCACCCAAGAAAAGCAATGCGGTTCGGTACACACTAAACCGGCCCGAATCTCTTCATGCTCATTGAATATCCCTGAAGATGCAACATGTAGTAAAACGTCGGAAATTAAGTTAACTTTGACTTTGTTTGATACATCACTAGAAAATGTAACCCCATTTTCTTTAACAACTTCTCGGTTAATTGCCGCTTTATTTTCCAGTTCAATTAATTCAGTAAGTGCAACTTATTTACTGGACAGAAAGTAAAATTTACACTTTCATCCATCGTGTTGCGAGCTAATTACCATACCAAGTGGATCAGCAAAATCTAATTAACGTATTTTTCTCCGGAGCTCAAGCTAATTTACTCGGCCACACATAAAGAGCGGGTCTGTTTTAACAGTTTTATGTTAATTAGTTAATATCCGCGCCTCGATCTGCCCATCTTTCAATTTCCCAGTCGTTCTGTCTTTCTCGTCAGTGGAAAACTAATTGAATTTTTTCCATTAATCACGGTCCCGTCATTGGGAGCCTTAACACCAGCGCCTAAACGCGTCATGTCAAATTATAATCTTTCCGAGGGATTTGGAAAAAAGAACGATGTTTTCGAATAAAAAACGACCCATGACTAAATTAGTTTTTAAAAGATAGATTAAATGGGTTTTTGTATTGTAAAAAGCGCCGTGTGAAGTGTCTTGATAAATTGCCCTAATAAAGGTGGTATTTTTTGCGGGGTCTATTGCTTGAACTTAATTTAGAATGACTCGCTGGTTTCACTGCATTATTTCGTATTTTGCATTTTTATTAAGGGGTAATTTGAAAAGTAAATTCATTATTTGGCAGTTGTGCGCTGCAATCTGGAGGTCTAATGGCGCAAATAATAATTCAATATTCAGTTTTATTTGGTTCACTTATTTGTGTTATAGATACAACAAAAGCTGAAACCCTTAGAGCATGTCCTCTGATTATTAAGGACAGAGATTCGATTAAATCGGGATTTAAAGAGTCACAAATTAGAGGAAAGGGGACAAACTGTCTGTAAGACGAAACATTGTCCAAAAAGACAAACGCAAAACCTTGCCTAGTAGTTTTTATCATTCGTTATTATCATAAGCAAATGTTAGAACAGGTTAGGAATGGGCGTTTTATCGATATATCGATTGTTATCGATAGGTCAGTGTGACTTATCGAGTATCAATTTGTAAATAAAAAAATATCGATATTAGTTAAGTTATTCCGATAGGTATCCAATAATGCCGATAAGTATTCGACAATATTGATAAGTTGCCGATAACATCGATAGTTATGGATAAATGAATTACTCCCAAACCGCGTTTTTAGCAAACCATGACTAAATTAATTTCCAAAATATAGATTAAATGGGTCTTTGTATTGTAAAATCTCCGTGTGAAGTGTCTTGATAATTTGCTTTAATAAAGGCGGTATTTTTTGCGGAGTTTAGTGCCTGAGCTTAATTTAGATTGAAAATAAGTCGCTGGCTTCACTGCATATCTACTAAGAGTTTATTTAAAATGTAAACTCATTACTTGGCACTTGTGTGCTGCAAACTGAAAGTCTAATAGAGCAAGCATTACTTCAATATTCAGTTTTCTTTCCTAGGCGGTAGGTACTTTGATTATCTCTGAGTACAGAAAGAGTACATACGAAATATACTATACACGGACTAAACATTTTCCCTTTTTAAAAAACAGCAAACCATGCTCATGAGTTTTTATTATTCGCAATGTTAGTCGAGGCGATGAATACCTTCACACTTTGAATGCCTTTCACAAAGACGTAATGGTACTATGACAACATGGGGAATACGTTATATCCTTTCTACCCGGCCCTAATTACGTCATGTAGAGATTAAAATTTCCGAGGAATTTTGAAAAAAGAACGATGTTTTGGAATAAAAAACAACCCATGACTAAATTAGGTTTTAAAAGATAGATTAAATGTATTTTTATATTGTAAAAAACCCCATGGGAAGTGTCTTAATAAATTGCCTTAATCAATATGGTATTTTTTGCGTTTTTTATTGCCTTAATTTCATTTAGAACGACTCGCTGGTTTCACTGCATTATTTCGTATTTTGCATTTTTATTAAGAGTTATTTTAAAAAAGTAAATTCATTATTTGGCATTCAATATTAAGTTTTATTTGGTTTTTCACTTATTTTTTTTTATAAATACGACAAAGGCTGAAGTCCGTAGGTCCTCTGATTATCTTAAGTATAGAAAAGGTTAGTTAATCCGGGATTTAAAGAGTCACAGATTAAAGTAAAAGGGAAAGACTGTCGGTACATATTAATTACACTATACGTATAATTTAGAATGGGAATGACACGCTTGTTTTACTGCATTATTTAGAATTTTGCATATTTACGAAGAGTTAATTTAAGTTGTAAATTCATTACTTGGGACTTGTGTGCTGCAATTTGGAAGTCTAATAATTTCCTAACCAGTAGGTACGCTGAGTATCTTGACTTAAAGACTCGCAGATTAGAGGGAAAGGCTAGCCGTACTTACTATACAGACTATATAGAGGCTAAAAATTTTCACTTTTCGAAAAGGCAGGCAGGAGCTTTTATCACTTGCCATATTCATAAGCAATATTAATCGAGGCGACAAATATCTTCAAACTTCGATTGCTTATCAGAATACAATGGTACTGGCAAGTACCAAATAAATGACAACGATTTTTATACATGGACATACCAGAAAGGCTGAAAGCCTAAGCGGTAGGTCCAGTGATTGTCCTGAGTACATAAAGGGGTTAAGTGATTCGGGATTTAAAGACTTGCTGAAAAAGAGCAAAACTGTTGATATATACAAATGATATTATGAAGAGAATATTTTTTCTATTTGGAAAGGCAAGCGGCAAATCTTGCTTAGGAGCTTTTATCATTCGTCTTTATCATAAGCAAATATTAGTCAAGAATAAGGATGGGCGGTTTATCGATATATCGATAGATCAACGACATATCGAATGTCAACTTGTAAATAAAAAAATATCGATATGTCGATAATTATCGATAATATTAATAATAATTAGCCAATAGGTGTTCAACAATGCAGTTTACAGAGGTGGGGACTTTTTTTCTTCGATATATTTGGCTCCTAATCCGCCTTTTTTGCAAATATCGAGAGGTAACACTGAACTATCGATAGGTAGTAATTGTAAAGTAAACTTAATTAAATAGACTAGTTTTCAGCTATCGATAGGCGATAAGTAAATTCTATTTTCGCCCATCCCTAGTCAAGGCGAAGAAGACCTTCAAACTTTGAATGCACTGAATCACAATGTAATGACACTAACAAGCATCAAACAATGAATATTGTGAGAGGTACTAACATGGGAGAATTGGTCCAAGTGGAAATAACTATTTTTTTATGTTATATCCTTTCCACCAACCCAGGAAAAATTTGGAAAAGAGAACGATGTTTTCGAATAACAAACGGCTTATGACGAAATTATCATATATTAATACATTATCAATTAGTTTTCAAAATATAGATTAAATGGGTTTTTGTATTGCAAAAGGCGATGTGTTGAGTGTCTTGATAAAGTGCCTTAATAAAGATATTATTTGTTGCGGAATTTATTGCCTGAACTTAATTTAGAATGAGAACGAGTCGCTGGTTTTACTGCAATATTGAGAATTTTGCATATTTACTAAAGGTTAATTTAAAATGTAAATTCATTACTTTACACCTGTGTTCTGCAATCTGGAAGTCTACTAGCACAAGTTATACTTCAATATTCAGTTTTCTTTGGTGTTCCTAAGCGGTAGGTACTCTGATTATCTTGTGTACAGAAAGGGTTTATGACTCAGGATTTAAGGACTCACAGATCAAAGTGAAAGGCTAGCGGTACATATTAAATATACTATACACAGATTAAAGATTTCCCCTTTTTCAAAAGGCAAACCGCAAACCATACCCAGGAGCTTTTATCATTCGCCATAATCATAAGCAAATATTAGTCGAGTGAACGAATAGCTTCATGCCTATCACAATTATGTAATGGCACTGGCAAGTACCAAGTAAATAAAAACGAATCTCCTAACATAGGGAAAGTGGTCCAAGTTAAAATCGGTAATTTCGACCAGCCCCTACACAGGTTATATACAGATTATAATTTTTCCGAGCAATTTCGAAAAAAGAACAATGTTTTCGGATCAAAAACGACCCACCACTAAATTAGGTTTTGAAAGACAGATTAAATGGATTTTTTGGCTGTGTGAAGTGTCTTGCTAAATTGCCTTAATCAAGGTGGTATATTTTGCGTGGTTTATTGCACGCATGCATTTTTATTAAGAGTTAATTTAAACTGTAAGTTTATGTGTGTTTTCATTCCGGGTGTACATCCGTTCACTACTGTCGTTCTGAAAAGAACAGTTTTGATGACGTTTCGCCAAAATTACATTTGGCATTTTCGAAGCTTTCTTTCTCGTGTCCGAATAGAGACTGAAGTGTTGGTGACTGCGACGCTTCCTTTTATACCCTCACTCGGGTCCGAAGGTTATATCTGCGCAGGCGTTGGTCGTTATTTATGTTTTCCGGATGGTGCTGTTGTTGTTGCGCTATTTGCGCTTGAGTTTTTGCGATTTTAGATTTGTCGATTATTGTCTTCCATACTGTTGGTAGTTTTAATGATTCGTCCCTTTTATTTAAATCACCTTGCTTTTCAATTTCTATGGCTTCTCGGATTATTCTGGTCTTATAATGTTCTATATTGGCAATCTCCCTACACCCATCGAAATTTATTTTATGGCCGGTTTCCTGATGATGTAGGAATAAAGCTGAGGTTGTTTGTTTATTTCTGATGCTGAGTTTATGCTCTTCCACTCTTGCTGATATTCGCCTGTTAGTTTGCCCTACGTACAACTTTTCACAGTCCTGGCACGGAATACTGTATACTCCGTGGTTTTCCAGTTTGATTTTATCTTTTGGGTTTCCGAGTAGTTTACCTATAGTTGTTTGTGGCTTGTGTATTGTTTGTATGTTGTGTTTCCTCAGAATTCTTCCGATTCTGTCTGTTGTGCCTTTTACATATGGTAAGACTACTTGTTGCTTTCCCGGTTCATATTTTTTGTTGTTCGTTGTTCGGGAAACCTGTGCATTAATAGCTTTCTCTATGGTGCGATTTGTGTAGCCATTTTTCTTTAAAGCACTAGATATTACCTTAAGTTCGTCTGTGTTTCAGTTAGTCGCACGGATCTAGATATTAGAGTATTTGCCACAGCTTGAATTTGTGCTGGGTGATGATGTGATTTTGCATTTAAATATCTGTCTGTATGTGTTGGTTTTCTATACACGGTGTATTCGAAATGTCCGTTATGTAGTTTTGTGACCAAAACATCTAAAAATTTTTTCACTTTCTGAGAGACTGTAGGATGATATATTATGTACTCAGAAAGTGAAAAATCCGTACTGAGTAAGGGTTTTAATTTTGCGATATCTCCTAAGGAGATCCCTAAAGAAGAAATAATAGCTGGAGTGGAAGCTGTCCTTGACTACTCTGAAGAAACAGAAGCAGAGGAGATTCGACAAGAGGTGGCAAGAATTTTAAGATCAAGCAAAACACCAAAACAAAACCGAAATGCTACTAAACAAAGGGCCCTAATAAACCTTCTAAAAAATAAAGACATCACAATCCTTCCAGCAGATAAAGGAAACGCAACTGTGGTTATGAATACTCAAGATTACGTACAAAAAATGCAGGATATCCTACAATACAATTGTTATAGGCCTGTTCCAAGGGACCCGACAACGTACCTAGAAAAAACAACTAAAAATAAAATAAAAAGTTCACCAATAAACCCCGAAATTCAACAAAAAATCGTACCACGGGAAAAGTTGAGCAGATGTCCTAAACTCTATGGTTTACCAAAAATACACAAACCAGGGGCGCCTATCAGACCTATTTGTTAGCGCTGTTAATTCGCCGCTACAAAAACTGGAGAAATACCTTTCTAAAATTATGCATCCAACTGTAGAAAAAGCTGATTCATTTGTAAAAAACTCGGAGCATTTCACTCGAATTATACGAGATATCGTCCTTGAAAAAAACGATATCATAGCAAGCCTAGATGTCAAATCGCTATATCCCAGTATTCCCATCGACGAAGCATTGGACAAGGTTGCTATGAACGAGGATTTCCAGGCACATATAATAGAACTCTCGGAGCATTGCCTCAAAAATACTTATTTTTCTTTCAACGGGCAAATGTATAAACAATGGTGCTCCAATAGGGTCCTCGCTATCACCAGTAGTCGCGAATTTATTTATGATATACTTCGAGAAAGAAGCTCTTGAGAAAGCAAGTTTAAAACCCAAATTATGGATTCGTTATGTGGGTGACATATTTATTATATGGCAACATGGTCATGCAGAACTCGAAAAATTTCTGACTCACGTAAATTCAATCGACCCCAGAATACAATTTACTCTAGAGTTAGAGGAAAACAACAAACTACCATTTTTAGATGTTTTGGTCACAAAACTACATAACGGACATTTCGAATACACCGTGTATAGAAAACCAACACATACAGACAGATATTTAAATGCAAAATCACATCATCACCCAGCACAAATTCAAGCTGTGGCAAATACTCTAATATCTAGATCCGTGCGACTAACTGAAACACAGACGAGACAAAACGAACTTAAGGTAATATCTAGTGCTTTAAAGAAAAATGGCTACACAAATCGCACCATAGAGAAAGCTATTAATGCACAGGTTTCCCGAACAACGAACAACAAAAAATATGAACCGGGAAAGCAACGAGTAGTCTTACCATATGTAAAAGGCACAACAGACAGAATCGGAAGAATTCTGAGGAAACACAACATACAAACAATACACAAGCCACAAACAACTATAGGTAAACTACTCGGAAACCCAAAAGATAAAATCAAACTGGAAAACCACGGAGTGTACAGTATTCCGTGCCAGGACTGTGAAAAGTTGTACGTAGGGCAAACTAACAGGCGAATATCAGCAAGAGTGGAAGAGCATAAACTCAGCATCAGAAATAAACAAACAACCTCAGCTTTATTCCTACATCATCAGGAAACCGGCCATAAAATAAATTTCGATGGTTGTAGGGAGATTGCCAATATAGAACATTATAAGACCAGAATAATCCGAGAAGCCATAGAAATTGAAAAGCAAGGTGATTTAAATAAAAGGGACGAATCATTAAAACTACCAACAGTATGGAAGACAATAATCGACAAATCTAAAATCGCAAAAACTCAAGCGCAATTAGCGCAACAACAACAGCACCATCCGGAAAACATAAATAACGACCAACGCCTGCGCAGATATAACCTTTGGCCCCGAGTGGGGGTATAAAAGGAAGCATCGCAGTCACCAACACTTCAGCCTCTATTCGGACACGAGAAAGAAAGCTTCGAAAATGGCAAATGTGATTTTGGCGAAACGTTAGCAAAACTGTTCTTTTCTGAACGACAGTAGTGAACGGATGTACACCCGGAACGAAAACACATTGTATTTTTTCATCCGTGAAGGAGTAAAAATCAACACACATATATATATATATATATATATATATATATATATATATATATATATATATATATATATATATATATATATATATATATATATATATATATATATATATATATATATATATATATATATATATATATATATATACATGAATATACCACATAATCTGAGAACCTAAGCAGAAGGTACTCTGATTATCTGCAGTACAGAAAGTGTTAAATGATTTGTTAATAATGACTCGCAGATTAGAGGTCAAGGCAAAATCTGTCTCTACATACTAAATATACTATACACAGACGAGCTTTTATCGTTATTATCATAAAAATATGATAGTCCAGGCGACAATACCTTCGAACTTTGAATGCTTATCACAATGTAATAATATTGGCAAGATCCAAACAAGAAACAACATGGTCCAAGTTAAAATCGCAAATATATATTATATCCAGGTATGGGCATCTACCCGTCAATATGATGGTCTACGTTTTAGTATAATCAACGCGTCGACTACTTAAAAGTATGTAATTTATGTAGATAACGTGTACAAAAAATATGTAGAAAACGTGTCAATGTCCAATCCACCAGTTGGTGCTACATTTAGTATGATATATGCCGGGTGAATTAAATTTTAATTTTTTAATAAAGTTATAATAAATAATTAAAATCTTATTAATGCATCAACAAGTCTAAAATATCAAATGCAAAGGAAAACTTTTTTTTTGAAATGTATCCATCTTTGGTTTTTAGTTTTAACTTTTGTATTTAGTTCATATCAAATTAATATTAGGAAAAAAGTATTACGTTTTTATCAGCCTTTTGAATACGTTCTTCCGTTTTTGATTTTAGCGGCCATCATGATTATTTGGACTTTCCTGGCTGCGGCGTGAAATTATTTTCAAATCTAGTATTAAATATAAAATTTTTGAGCGACGGAATCATCGTTTTGTCTTATCCTTGTTTTCCAAATAATTTTGCTTTTAGTATGAGTTGAAATATTCTGTACCGATGTTACTTCCTCATTATGATCAAAATACTCCAATTTTCTTTCCTTAATGATGCTAAGAAGTTCTGTGTTTATTCATTTTTTTCATGGACCGTTTTATTAGCTACATGGTCCGTTCATGATATTTCCAGAATGTGACTGTACAATACGTTTCTCAATAAAGTGATTTGCGTTGATCGGTTGTGTACGTTTGTCGCAGGCAATTACGCTTTCATTCCATACATTAACAACTTCTCCACTTATTAAAATTTATAACAGCCGTTTCTAATCCGGCAGCGACATTTATTGCATACTTTGGTACCTATTTTGTTTCGCAGTAATAGTTTGATTGTCTGGTAAGAATTGGTACCTTAAAAACTAATTGAGGTTAAAAAGATTATAGTATACTAAATATTCCTTATATTCCTTCCACATATTAGGGATGCGCCTTGCCAACGTCAAGTTACAACGTTGGACGTTATTATTACGCGATTCCATCTCAAAATGCTACTTGGAACGGAACTTTTTAAAAATTGAGCCTGAAAAAGCTACTTAATGAACTGATTTCAAATGGTGTGCCATAACTAATTGTAGTATAGAGATGAACTAGTAAAAGTATAAAATTCTTGTAATCTGAAGAAATGCTCTCTGAGCTTTTTACATATCTTCGCGTTTTAGCGTCCCTAGATGCCAAAAATATGTTTCATCAATTCCGTCGGTCCGTCTGTCGGTTTGTCTGTCTGCCTTCCACTTCGCGGCATAGCTTAAAAACTACTCATTAGATTCAAATTTTAGGCAAAAATTAAGGCTCATTTGGGGATGACCTGGTAATATTTTGGTAAAAGACCAATATGCCGGAACAAGATGGCGGCCTAGTAAAACCTTAAACAAATTATTACTAAAAAAACTAATTATCCAATTTGTCCTAAAATGTGCGCACATTATGTAGGCTTCAACTGGTCAAATTTTAGTACGAATACAAGATGACGGAACAAAATGGAGGCTTAATGAAATATTTAAAAATTTGGTCTGACAAAAAATTACATAATGAACTGATTTCAAATTGTGTGCCATAACTAATTGTAGTATAGAGATGATCTAGTAAAATTGTGGTACTAATTCAAGATAGATAAAATGGCGGTCAAATAAAATTTTTGTGATCTAGAAAAATCACCCTCTCAGCTTTTACATATTTCCACGCTTTAACGTCCCTAGACGCCAAAAAATATGTTTTGTCAATTCCGTCGGTCCATCTATCGGTTTGTCTGCCTGTCTGTCATGTTATTCATATTATAAAAAAATATTATTACAAAACTACTCATCCAATTTATCTCAAATTTTGTAATTTTAATTCCAATTTAATAATTGATGTTATTAAATTGGAATCAAGTAGTTACATTTTGGTACGAATCCAAGATGGCGGAACAAAATGGCGGCTTAATAAAATATATAAAAATTCAGCCTGAAAAAACTGCTTAATGGTTTGATTTCGAATCGTGTGCCATAACTAATTGTTGTACCAAAAAATATGTTTTGTCAATTCCGTCGGTCCATCTATCGGTTTGTCTGCCTGTCTGTCATGTTATTCATATTATAAAAAAATATTATTACAAAACTACTCATCCAATTTATCTCAAATTTTGTAATTTTAATTCCAATTTAATAATTGATGTTATTAAATTGGAATCAAGTAGTTACATTTTGGTACGAATCCAAGATGGCGGAACAAAATGGCGGCTTAATAAAATATATAAAAATTCAGCCTGAAAAAACTGCTTAATGGTTTGATTTCGAATCGTGTGCCATAACTAATTGTTGTACAGGGATAGACTAGTAAAATCGTGGTACTAATTCAAGATGGCCGAACAAAATGGCGGCCAAATAAAATATTTTAATATTTTGAACTGATTTCATATTGTGTGCCATAACTAATTGTAGTATAGAGATGATCTAGTAAAATTGTGGTGCTAATTCAAGATAGATAAAATGGCGGTCAAATAAAATGTTTGTGATTTAGAAAAATCATCCTCTCACTTTTACACATCTTTACGTTTTAACGTCTCTAAATTCCAAAAAATATTGTTTTATCAACTCCGTCGGTCCGTCTATCGGTCTTTCTGTCTGGCTGTCAGTTCGCGGCATATTTTGAAGACTACTTAACCAATTGACTTCAAATTTTGGTCAAAAAATAAGGGTCATATGGGGATGGCCTGGTAAGATCAAGTATTATGTTGGAATAAACTGGTAATATTTTGGTACGAATCCAAGATGGCGGAACAAAATGGCGACTTAATAAAATATTTCAAAATTGAGCCTGAATACTGTAAGCTACTTTCCGCCAAAAGCAGGGATCACCCCGTATTACTGCTGTTGCACCCGACACGACAGGGAGACAGCGGGACCCCGTTACATTATTGATTTTTCATTTAAAGCCTGACATTCTTGCGTTCTGAATAAGATTACCCAATGTATTTATCTTTTTGTTACTCAGTCTGGAATATAACTTTGTTCGCTTCAGATCAAATCGTTTAATTTATGCGTTTGAGCTTACAATAACTACTTAATGAATTGATTTCATATTGTGTGCGATAGCTAACTGTGGTATAGAGGTCAACTAGTAAAACTATAGTACTAATTCAAGATGGCGGAACAAAATGGCGGCCAAATAAAATGTTTGTATCGTGGAAAAAATCACCCACTCTTTCAGGTTTTATATATATCTTCACGTTTTAACGTCCCTAGATGTGTCAGTCAGTCTGTCAGTTCGCGGCATTGAACTAACCCTATTGACTTCAAATTTTGATAGAAAGTTAAGAGTCATATGGGGATGATCTGGTAATATTTTGGTAATAATTGAGTATGGCAAAAACAAAATGGCGGCCTAGTGAAATGTTAAGAAAAAATATTATGAGAAAGCTACTTCTCGAATTTATTTCAAATTTTGCATAAACATCAATTTATTATGTTGGAATTAACTAGTAAAATGTTGGTATGAATCCAAGATGGCGGCACAAAATAAAAATCTAGAAACTACTTAATGACTGCAAATTATGTGTCATAACTAATTGAGGTACAGTGCTTAACTAGTAAAACTAGTTACTAATTCAAGATGGCGGAACAAAATCGCGGCCGCATAAAAATGTTGTAAATGTGAAAAAATCACCCTATATATTCACGTTTTAACGTCCCTAGATGCCAAAAAACATGTTTTATCAAATCCGTCGGTCCGTTGGTCTGTCAGTTCGCGACATAGCTTAAATACTACTTACCCGATTGACTTCAAATTTTGTCCAAATGTTAAGGGTCATATGAGGACAATCTGGTATTATTTTGGTAAAAATCCAATATGGCTGAACTATGTTAAAAAAATTGTTAGAGTGGTGTATTATTTGGGGTTAAGAGCCAGAAAAAAAACAATTTTTTTTTTAAATTATCGACGTTTCGGAACTTAATTTGTGCGTCCTCAGGACACATATATAGATCCTATATCCTGCAGGGAACCCATATTATCAGTCTTTACCTACTCGGTAAGTTCGCAGATATTTCCTAGATATTAAGTTTCTAAATGGTTTTCGTTAACAAACCTCTTGTTGTTATGTTGCAGTGATGTATTATTTGGGGTTAGGGTCCAGTAAAAAAACAAATGTCTATTTTTAAGTAGTCGACGTTTCGCAACTTTATTATTGCATCCTCAGGACACATAGTTTCTATACCCTGGATGAACCCCATATTATCAGTCCTTACTTACTCCATTCGTCCGCAGATATTTTCCAGATATTATGTTTCCATGGTTTTCGTTAACCATCCTCTTGTGGTTATGTTAGAGTGGTGTATTATTTGGGGTTATATAGGGTCCAGTAAAGAAACAAAAGACTTTTTTAAATTGTAGACGTTTCGCAACTTTATTGTTCTATCCTCAGGACACATAGATTCTATGTTCTGCATGAAACCCATATTATCATTTTTTACCTATTACGTTGATCCGCAGATATTTTCCAGATATTAAGTTTCCAAATGGTTTTCGTAAACGATCCTCTTGTTTTTATGCTAGAATGATCTACTATTTGGCGTTAAGATCCAGTAATAAAAACAAAAATCATTTTATACATTGTGGACGTTTCGCAACTTTATTGTTGCATTCTCAGGACGCATATATATATTTTATATCCTGCATGAAATCGATATTATCAGTCTTTACCTACTCCGTTGCAGATATTTCCGACATTAAGTTTCTAAATGGTTTTCGCTAACGATCTTCTTGTTGTTAGGGTGGTGTATTTTTTGGAGTTAGGAAATATCTGCAGACCAACGGAGTAGGTAAAGACTGATAATATGGATAAAGAAATTTACCGATTTTTTAAATTGTATTATCCGTTGGTAATGTTCAAACTAACAGATAATGTATTTTTTGATATGCCGTAAATATCATTATATAACAAAAGCATATGATGTATTAATAGAAAATACAAGTGCTGTATCAATAGGCACAATGAAATGATATATTAAAGGAGACAGGGTCATAAATAATTCATTTATAGACTGTTAAAAAGCAGTTAGGCTCGTCGGAAACATCAGTGGCGGATCTAAAGGACCCTAGAGCAAAATATATTTATGGGCCTACCAATGCTGTTTATAGATTTCTTATGCCCTTTTTAATGTCAGATTTAGCCACTTGCCGCAAGCTGGTTATTTTACGAATAAATTCCGAGGTTCTGAGAACTTTTTTATTTTCCAAAAAGAAACTCATATTTTCTTGTATCGGGTCCTTTGAGAAACGTCCTTTGGGTTTCTTGGAGGTAACCTTATTAATTAATTATTAACCGTTCTTCATAATGGGAAGTTTTTTGTTTCAGCCAATTTTTCGAGCTGTTGAATTGGTTTAACAATAATAGATCTCATCTCTCTTATTCCATTAATAAGTGAATAGGAGTTTATAGAAAGTTGAGGATCTTTTGTTTCTTTTAATAGAATTTATGATCCAATTCAAGATCTTAGCGTAGGCACCACGCTGAACTGCCCGGTGATGTGTCCGCCACTGAAGGATTCGTAAAAAGAAAACTAATATTTTGAGGGCACTCGCGTTTTATCTTAGCCTTTATTCACAATAAACCTATCTTGGTTACCAAATTTTTGTCTAAGGAATGAAATTTTTAGTGACTGTTTGAGTAAGTGGGCTTAATTTGGCAGGTGTTGGTAAAAGCAGAGCACTCTATTGCAGTTTGTATGATACACTTGACGCAAATTGCTCCGAATTTTCCTACCTTGCATGTTCCTTTAAGAAAAAGGCTTGTTTTCATAGTGCTTTGAGATGGCTATAGCTTGCTTAGAGTTCTGCATACAGATATAACAGAATTATTGTCAAATTTGTCAATTAAAATGGATGAATTTCAAAAAGGTATTGTGGGAGTTTTAGATATTTTGTCGTCTTTATCGTCGAACGATGACGAAATGCAATAACCTACGAGCGCGAAGAACGTGCGTACTCTTCGCCACTAAATTAGACTTCGTGATCTAATGAACATCACCGTAACAGGATGAAAGGACCCAATTTACAATGTTTAATAAAACATTGATTACAAATACCCAAGAAATCTAAAAATTATGAACCCACCCAGACAGGGTCATAAATAATTTGTTTATAGAGTGACAAAATGCTGTTAGGCTTGTCGAGACACATAAAAAGGGATTTGCGAGAGAACGGCCGGGTTCGATCATATGAGGCGGAAAGTAATAAAGATTGTTCATGTGGAAGAGAAATGAGATAAAACTAACTGTGATCAGCAACGATCAGGTTTTATGACAAATTATTGTTATTGTTTGATATTCAAACTGAATTTAAAAGGTGAAATCCGTGGATACAACATGTGATAATTAGTATTTACCTTCAAAACTGAAGATATAGGGTAACGCACGCACAATGCGACTGTCGCTGAAGCGTCATCATATTACACAGTATTACACTAAATTTATATTTCATTTCTCCATATATACAAAAGTCGGGAAAATACAAAAATCATAAATTCTGGCGTTGTACATATGAAGTCAAAGGTGGATCTCCGATCTTCCCATTTTGAGCGTAACCTCAGAAAGTGAGATAAATAATTTAAAGAAAAAAGTAGGATATCATAGATTCTACGTGGTTCATGAAATTTTGGAGAATTTCGAGAAAGTACCACAAAGTAAAATAAACAAATAACGATATTTACCACATAAATAAGTAACGTTTTCAGTCAACAATATTGTTCCAGACCCCCCTATGAAAAATAACATAGCATGGACAGAGTAAACAACAATTATTACAATAGCCCGCGCATTTTTCTTTCTGGACCGGAAATTTTTGAAATTTGACTTTCGACAGTGGAGTCCGATATGGGCACTCTCTTAGAAACCCCGATGATTCAAAATGCAGATCGCTATGGTTAATTTTTCGAGATGTGGCATTTTTTTGGGATTGCTCGTCCAAAGATCTCGGACAAGTTCGTTAAGGGGAAATAACGGAGTACGGGATGTTACTTAAAAAAAAAGGGGTAAAAAATGGGCTAACTTTAAAGACATTTTGCGAAGTGGAAACCCTGACTACTTTGTCAAGGTAAAAAAGGAGTTCAATGGAAAATATAAAGGATATTTCAAATAAATATAAGATTCATATACATCAAACGACAAGAAAGCAGTCGAAATGCATAAAAACTAAAAAAGACTGTTTCCGTCTTTTCGATTTTCCCATATTTCACTATTTTTATTCGAGAGGAGTAACGAGAGGCGGAATTTGTTTATGGGATCCCAAATTTACCCCAAGGAATTCAAAAACCATATCGCTAAAATTACTCTTAGTTTTTTACAGGGCGAACCATTTATAAATAAAATTGTAATGTTCTGTTTATATATTTCGCTATGGTTTTACGTTTGGCCCTGTAGCATACGAATCCTAGGTGAATCGAGTAAATGCAAAAAGAATCGCCTATATTTTCTCTAGAAACTGATGTAAAAATAGCTTCTCAGTGTTAAGGGTGAATTTTGAGAAACTTTAGTTGAAAAATTGGGTAAAAACTAGTTTCGAGTAAAAATAAATTATTTTTCCAATTGCCATTGAATTTACCACTTTTACAAGTTGGTTTGGATCTGCCACCTGTATAGCTTTGACTGACATATAACAACAATCAGTTTGGCACGGTCGCGATGTTTTTAACCCGAAATGTCTTTAAAATTTGCTAATATCTGTTGATCTATCTATCTTAAATGCTTTGAGGAGGGGTGGAAATGAATATACATGCGGAAAAGTATAGAAATATGAGGATTCCTGTTCAAATAAAGTTATAGCAAATATTTTATATACGAAATGAAGGTCGTTGTTATACAAAATAATAAATACATGGTTGGTGTAGAGTATGTTCCTTTATGCTTTAATTAAGAGATTTCTGCCTTTTAGGTAATAATAAGCAATGTTTGTTCTTTCAGTATGTTTAGTAACGGCTAGTAAAGTAGTTTTGAAATAACTGCTTCTTCGATATACACAGAACTTAATTATATTCTTATTTTTTGCTTTATTTCCATGCCGTATTGGTTTTTTAAAGTGTCGCTGACTTAAGTATGGTATATGGTTTCGTGTTATATATTTATATACGGGGTGTTAAAGCAATCCGGTTCAGAGTAATGGCATTTTCCAGTCACCGGGGGATTCAACAACAGCTTTAATTTAATTAATGACACTAAGTACTGGGTATATGAAGTCGCCGCTTTTTGTAATTTCTAGAGCTATTGGGAGCTATTATGTTTATACTGACTGCTAATCATCATCAGTGACAATTAAGCGTTTCATGTGTTTTACATATGGAGTATGATTTATACTGCAAGGCGTTTACTACACATTAAATATTTTGATATATAGGTATAGATAGTGTTTTAGTTGTTTAAGGCATTCTGAATTGAGAGCTGCCTGTATGGATAATAACTTGACAACACACAAACCAATTCGTTTCAAATTTGCACCAAAAATAATACGAGTCAATTTCTCACGGGAATTAGATTTTGTGAGACATGGGCGTAGATCTTCGATATTTTTCAGAAGTATAATAACGTATAGAATCGTATTTTGAGAGCGCCCAAACCGATAGCAGTATAATTGAAAACAGATATAGTAAAGATATTTGTATTAACATGGAAACATTATAAAAGTCATTGACGTATATACTGGATTTTTTCGTTTAGCTATATTTTAATTTTTACCATTTTTTACTTATAAATTACTTATAAAAAATAATTTTTTTTCACTATACAAAGTAGCTCTAAAATCATGAGGCAGCCTCCTGAAAACAAAAAAAATAAATTGTTTTTTTAATATGAAACAGTTTTTTCAAATATACAATATATTCCAGAATAAACTTTTCTAAAAAGGGTGAAACAACTCAAATTAATTTTATAATTTTGTACATACAAACAGTTTTTTCTACTATTCAGGGTAGCTTGAACTTAGAAGGATAAAAGAGCTCCCATAAAAACGAAAATAAAATTATTTCAAAAATATTTTTTTATTGTACAGCTGTTAGTTTAAAAAAACGGTGAAACATATTAAATTTATTTTTTATCTCGCATTAAATATTTTCTACATTATACAGGGTAGCTCTTGGGAATAAAAGCACCTCCTAAACATACAAATATTTTTATATGCATAACGCTTAGCTCTTAAGAAACCATAAAACAGGACAAATGTATTTTCTTTTTTTTTGCATACGAAAGGAATTTTTTTGTACATTACAGGTTCACTCTAAGGATATTAAGCAGGTCCCTAAAAACAAAATTAAGATTTTAGGTTAAGTGGAGATATATTTTTGTTTTAGAAACTATTAGTATTTTTATAATTAATAAAACAACTTGAACTTTCGTTATTAGATGGAATGATAGTGATTTAGAAAAAAATATATAAATTTTACCGGCTGTCAAAATGTTTTTAGTCTAATTTTTAAAAGGTTTAAAATATCGATTTTGGAGTTTCGATGATAAATAGAATATTTAACGTTTTCAGTAAAAATATTTGACAGTTGTCGAAGCTAATTTTTAGTCCAACTTTTAAATGGGAGTTAGCGTCCTAAATAATATATTAGATATACATGTTTTAACAATTAGAATTGACAGCTGTCAATCTGTCAACATTGACAATATAATATGGGTCTGAAGCCCTCTTTTGAAGTGAAGTTATTAATTCAAAATCTAGCGGATATTGTTACTATCCCAAAAGAGGGGGGATGTCTATATATATATCTAGTTTATAAAAATACAATTAAATATGTAAACCGTAAAAATGTATCTAATGCAAAAAGTAATACTGCGTACCATAAACATATTTTTTCACATATTATCGTTATTTACCAAGTTAAAAAACAAAAACACCCATATTCACTAAAGAGGTTTAAATTTTAACCCAGGTCTAATTTGACTATTATAGGTTTAAAATGACATAAGCAACAATAATTACACAAATCATTCGACGTAAATGTCACATTACGAATTGACAGTGATATAAGCAAAACATAACTGGCGAACACTAACAGTTTCAACTGTTCAGGCAGTTAGGTTTGATCTAACTCTTAAACCTTTTTAGTGAATATTGAGGAAAAAGTTTAAAGATTTAATCATGCCCTTATTATTTGTTTAACCTAAATTATAAATCTGAGTGATCATTTTTGTGTTGTCATGATATGTGTCAACGTCATTTAATTATTAAGTTTTGCTGTAGTTTGCATACAGATAAAAACATCAGACGTTTTGAAGGAAATGATAAACGGTATAATACTCCTCCTGAGATATTGAACGAGGCGAAAGGAGCTCTGCTAGATTTGTTGCCAGAAAAATCAAAAAAGCAATGGAAAAGTGTTTAGAGCAAGTTTAGAGAATAATGTCAACGAAAAATTATATATCAGAAAATATTATGTTTGCCTATTTTTGTGAAAAGGAGAAAGTTCTAACACCTTCATTCTTGTGGTCAGTGACAAAGATAAGAGATGGTAAAAACCACATTAGCAGTCACAGAAAGTATCTAATAAAAAATTAAATTAAAAATATTCAAAATTAATAACGTTTGCGAAACAAATATCAGTTAAATATTATTCAAAAAAAATGCAAAATATTTACTAGAGAACAAATATTTAAGTTTTTCCATGAGAAATACTTTTTGGTGTCAACATCATCGCTATTGCTGGAGCATGTTGTAGAGATAAACTAGT
The DNA here is from genome assembly GCA_030620095.1 of Kuschelorhynchus macadamiae. Classification (NCBI taxonomy): domain Eukaryota; kingdom Metazoa; phylum Arthropoda; class Insecta; order Coleoptera; family Curculionidae; genus Kuschelorhynchus; species Kuschelorhynchus macadamiae. Next base: position 21,018 of record JAUTXW010003088.1, read on the forward strand.
CAAAATGACCACTTATGATATTTAAAATGCCGAGAAAACGATTTGGTGGTTAAAATTCCGGATAAAAAAATAACAGGGAGGGTTGTTTTGTCGTGTTCAATGGAAAATCACAAAAAATTCAACTTGTAGTTGCCAAAAATACTATTCAACACTAGCGCAGATCTTTTAAGCCTCAAGCGTCATGGTGGTTGGCGGTCATCCACAGTTTTTGAAGGCAATATAGAAGATGCCATTCAAAACAAAACAAATGTGGCCCATCAATTTCTAGGATAAGAAATCGCTCTGGGATTGTGCAAAATATGAAAGAAAATTACACATAGTTTACTAGTTTGGATGCATCTCTACCTAATATAGTCCCTTTCTTCCTGATAATTAAATAATAAATGCAAATTATAAAATGGTGTTTTTTATATGTTTATTGCACTTTGTCAGGAACGACGTGCAGTACATTTAAAAGCAGTATAAACAGTCAATTTGGACACCAAAAATAGTTTAAAAAGATGTCATTTTTGACACGATCATAGAAAAAATCATTTATTTAAATTTTGGAAAGTCGTCTTAAACTAATTTTAATTTATATTTTTTCCGAGTCCGTGGTGTTAGTGGTAGAAAAGTAAGAATAAAAATCTCCAAAAAATGTAAATGATGATATCAAAAAACAAAAATATTTTTGATATCATCATTTACATTTTTTACATATAGATAATTGTTATGTTTGCAATATTTTGGCATAGTAGTATGCTATTACTATACGTATAATGTCTCAACTATTCACAATCATATATCTTGTCAGGCAAATCTGACACTTTGATAAAGTTTCTTTGGGCATTCGCAAACTAACAAGTAATATATTTTGTATTATGTGCCATAAATATGATTATATGACAAAATCAGAAGACGTATTAATAGAAAATACACGTGCAGTTCCAATAAACACCATAAAATGATATATTAAAAGAGATAGGGTCATAAATAATTCGTTTATAGAGTGCCAAAAGGCTGTTAGGCTTGTCGGGGACATGTAAAAAGAGATTTGCGAGAGAACGGCCGGGTTCGAGCATATGAGGCGGAAAATAATAAAAATTGTTCAAGTGCAAGAGAAATGACATAAAACTAACCGTGATCCACAAGGATCTGGTTTTATGAACTTTTATGTGTTTAGATATACACGTAACAGGAAGTTTTCCATCAGACGAATGCCCGTATAAGTTCTTTATGTGAATTTAGCATACGATATTGTCGAAGTGTTATTGCGGTGAACTAATAGAATGAAAAGCAAGAGACGGCGTTAAATGAGATACGGACATGGCGTTTGCAAGGTATGTAGTCATTGGCGGTCTTCATGTATAACATTAAACGAATTTATGTTTCATGATATAGAACACTAAAACTTTGAAAGGCTGTTGAGACGAAGTTATTTAATATACAACTTTATTTCGTTGTTCACAAATACACTATTAAAAAAGCCTAGTATCAAAGAACTAACAATTTGAGAGAACCAAATTAGCCCCTAAACAATGCTCTGATCTGATGGCGGACCATCGGCCCCTTTTAAGGGCTTAAATAGATTTACAACGGTTTTAATAATGCGTTGTAAACAGTTTGAGTTTAGGCAATCTCCTGGTAACATTTACTTTGAATACGTGTTTTCACTTTACCTATGCAAAATATATGGTTCAACGAAAACCGACAGGAAAACCTCTAATTTTTCTAACATCCGACGAAAAAGTGAAGAGATTCGATGCACCGCCGCGCCGTGAGTTTTATGTACGCAGGTTACAATTGTTACGTTTTTTTTTTCGACTCCTGCAAGCGCTTCAAAATAGCAAGTGTCAAAACAAATTTGAGTTTTACCGTATCTACCTACCAGCAATTTCTAAAGCACATCATTTTTTACTTAGCGAGAGAGACATTCGACAAGTTCTGATTAAAATACGGAAGTAAAGTAGGTAACTAGTATTGAATAAGTACACATGTATAAATAAATAAACTGCGGCTCATAATAAGTAGACCACTGTTTTTTACAGTAAATTTGAAGTCAAATATTTCGCAAACTAAATGAGGTATCAGCACTAGGAATAACAATATGTTATTAAAAAAATATCGATAAATGCCGATAGGTATCCAATGATATCGAATGAGTAGCTGATAATATTGATAAGCAGCCCAGAACATTGATAGTCGATTTCATATTCATGAACATTAGGAGTTTTTCTTTCTCTTCATTAATTTCTGGCTCCTATCGATAGGTACTAGCAAATACCGGTAGGTATCAATGAACTATCCATAGGTAGGAATACTTATCAGTAACTATCGACATATCGATAAATAAAATATCGATAGGTGTTATGCTATCGCCTATTGGTAAAATCTAATATCGCCCATCCCTAATTCGCATTCGCCTACCAGTATTTAGGAGAAGAAATGTTTTTTAACAAACAAGTGATATAGTATTTTACAAACTAATATGTGATTTTTTATACAGGGTATATAAAAAAAGCACGATTTTTTCTTCAATATACATGACTAAGGTGCCAATATAATCGATAATTAGATTACTTTTATTTATTGATATTTCGATTAATCTATTTTTTAATCGATAATTAACATATTTATTAATTAGACAAATTAAACATTACCTCTTCAATAGTATCTCGATTGTGAGATAAAATATTTTATTAAACAATTTAATTAGTTGATATACTTAAGAAGTAATCGATTATTCGACTTTTTCTGGTTCATTGTCAAAAATCGATTAACCGGAAAAATCCGTTAACTGAAAAAATTGCTTAATCCAGAAATTGAAGATTCGAAATAATCGATTAATCAAAAAAAATCGATTATTCGAAAAAATAAATAATGGGAAAAATCGATTAATCGTAAACATCAATTAATAGAAAAATTCGACTAGATAATCGAAAAAATTCTATTCATAGAAGACAAATCTATAAATCGAGGAAAATCGGTTATTTGCAATAATCGATTATTAATAATGGATAATCGCCCAGCCCTATTCATGACTTCCAAGTTTTTATTAATATGTTTCAATTTTTTCTGCTAATATATTTTTGTAGAAGGTAACTTAAAAGAAAAAACAATTTTTTCAGTTTTGTTTGAATATCTTTTCTTTTTTTGAATTATCCCGATTTTTCCAAAAAATTAACCCCTTCTCATATTTAGTTATCACTGTCATCAGCTAAGGTAATTACCACTACTACCAGTAGTTGTATATTATTTGCATAAACAACATCCTGAATAGAATTCTTTTAGCTTTCATGAGGTATATACCTCATATAACTATTTTTTTAATTCAGCACACCTAATAGAAGAAAGGTTTTGTACCCTTACTCTTGATTTAACTTGATGTTAAACAGTTTAATCGGATTAAATACACAATAATAAGCAGCAGAGAGTGTACACCATTTTCTCAGCCGTATGCGATTGACTTAAAATGTTGGTCAAATTACCAAAACAACATGGCGGCCTAAAAAAAATATTACTAAAAAGCTGTTTTTCTAATTTACCTTATTACTATGTTACTGTACTACGTAGGAATGAACTGATAAACTGAAATGCCGATTGTGATACGAATTCAAGATGGCGGAACAAAATGACGACCAAATACCTAAAATGTTCGTAATCGTGAAAAAATCACGCTAACAGGTTTTTACAGATCTTCACGTTTTAGGGTCCCTAGATGCCATAAAAATATATTCTCTCAAATCCGACGTCTGTAAGTCGGTTTGTCTGTCTCTGTGTCAGTTCGCAGCGTAGCTAAAAAAAAAAAAGAAGCTGAATAGTTATCCGAGTGTCTTCAAATTTTGGTCAAAAATTAAAGGTCATAGGGAGATGACCTGATAACATTTTAATAAAAATTCAATATAGCGAAAGAAAACGGCGGCCTAATTAAAAACATTATTACCAAAAAACTAATTACTAATTTATCTCAAATTTTGCGTACAAATCAAGTGTTACATAGAAATAAACTGTGAACATTTTGTTACGAATCCAAGATGGCAAAAGAGAATGGCGTTCAAATGAAAAATCAGCGTTAAACAAATGACGGAATTGACCGAACAAAATGGCAATGTAATGAAGTTTTTAAAAAATCAGTGTAAAAAAAACTATGCATTCAATATATTGAAAAACATTGGTATTAATTTAATATTGTTGAAAGCAAATGGCGCCCAATAAAAATACGTGAAAAGACAGTATATATGTATTATTAAATTACTATCTACGGAACTAAATTGAATCACATTTCACTATTACTAATAAAGGGAAAGATTCATATGGGGTAAAGCAAAATTTCGATTTTTTATAGGTATATTCAAAATAGATGTAACTTTCTAACATATATTCCCATATTTCAGATTTGGTCTTGGCTCCATTCCGGACTTTATTTAGTAGGCAACTATATTAACTTGCATTGTCCATAACAACTATGTTCGGAAACACTCGATAAAACTGAATTTTGAAACCGATTTTCAAAAAGATCCGCGGTTCTGTCTTTGTGATAGTCCAGACTTGAATCTTTTTTTTTTCAGAGTCAAATCAAGCATAAAAAATGGTTATTCGTTTAGTTTTATTTGAGCGTCCTTTGGTTTAACATTTTGTAGTGCTGTCAACCTATTTTTTTGGCAAAATATCATGTGTGACGAACCACATTTCATGAAGGTAAATGATTGGCCTATTGGTCGATACTTTTTAATTTGTTGTCGATAAGTAGGACTCAGAATTTGTAATCTTTTTGATTCTATCGCTACTTGCCTTTTGTTAATTTTACAGTAAGTAACATTTTTTAGATAATTCTGTGAACGGTTGATCGGTCACAATGTATAATAATTGTATTTTATTCAACATCGATACCCGTTGCTCTTCATACATGGAATATATTTTTCTCTTGATGATGTCTTTTTCACAATCGTCTTCATGATGTGGCTGATTATATTTCCATTTTTTCCTGTTGCTGATTAATGGTTTTTCTACTATACACTTAATAGTGGGGTTTTTGTCAGTTCAGTGGCTTTTTGCAAGGCACTGTGATTATTAAAACTTCTTTTTACCAAAGTTTCGTAAACATTTTTCAATATTTGTTTATTGTCAAGATAAATAAAAAAACGAAATAAATACTGTGCCTTGGAAGTATCTTTCAACATTAATTCGAATCTGTAGTCACGAGACCTATATTTTAAAACATTTAATTGAATTTAAACAGAGTTGCCAGATATGAAACGTACAGATTAAATAGGTCCAATGTGTTTGCACTATATATATATATATATATATATATATATATATATATATATATATATATATATATATATAAATGAGCGCGTCAACTAAGTAACACCTGGCAACTATATACAAAATCTTAATATAGTATGTATTGCCCTATTGAAAAGGCAATAAGGTAGAATTTTGTGGACTGTATTATACACATATACAGATGAAAAACAGAACTTTTATTTGAGGTCGGTTAATAAGTTGCTTTAGTAACATAGCATTATACAATCATTATACAATGATTTTACTTACTTGTATAAATGGGCTATATATTTAGTAATCTTCTGCTAAATATATACCCGCACTGTACCAGGTGTCACGCTTTAAAGCTTAAAATTCCTCATTTTTCGTCATACAGAAAAACTAAAAAAAAAACGGCCATCCAAAGGATTTTTTTTCCTTTACGAACCTGAATTTTGATTTTCAGTTTCTTAGAAGATATACAGACGGCGACAAACATTTTTTAAAATGGAATACCCTGTATATTTTCAACTTTTTGGAAAGAGATTACAAATACAATTGAAGAAATACCCCACTTGTTATATTTTAAGTTAGCATATTCTAAAATATAGCCGTTTTAAATCGTAATATGTGGATTAATTGGTAAAAAAAATCAACAACTTCTAATAGTAGGCCATGATAACAATAATGGCAATTAATGTCAATGAGTCATATAGTTGTCATTTTAACTCATTCGCGTCTTTTAACCAATTTTACTTTCAAAAATGGTACTTTCTATTGAAAAGAAACAAGAAATTTTTTGTTTGTATATTGAGATTAATTACAACGCATTTGCTACCCGACGGGCCTATGAGGCAAGGGATCCCGATGGTAACGTCCCTACAAGACGAATATTAAAAACATTTTTACAATGTTTAGAAGAATTTCAAATCGGCTAAGGAAGAGCAAAGTAAATGGTAGCACTGAGAATCATGATTTGAATATTCTTTTGCATTATGTGGAAAACCCCAGCCAGCCAATACGATCAAATGCTGCACATATGCGTGCTCGTTACGGGCCACGAAGAACTTCACGTGAGTAGGTATATCCGCAAAGTTTTAAAAAATATGGATATAGACCTTATAAATATCATACTGTTCAAAAACTAAACCAAATACACAAGAATCAAGGAGCAAATATTAGTTCTGAGTAGTTTTTTTCTTTTTCTTTTTATTGTTATTTCTATTCAGTTAGTAAACAAAACTTTGATTCTTGTGTTAGTTTAATTTAGTTAAAATATATATTAGGTGTTCTTACACCCTACTCGCAAATTCTAAAACTTTTCATCTAAAATGGGTATATTTTAGAAAAATATTAACTTAAACCATAACAATGAGGGTATTTTTAAAATGGCATTTTTAAACTCTTCAAATAGTTGAATACATGTAATATAACTCATTCGCTTCCACCTAACAATTTTACTCTATAAAATGGCAGATCCATTATAATTATTCACAATAAGTTCTTGGTTTTCCGAGGGGTTGAACAGCTGACCCAATTCTGTACACCAAACCTCCTAATGGCTAAGGAATTCCTGTATAGTTCCTGGGAATTCCATTTACCTCCTAGGAAATTCTGCATCCTTCCTGGTATATCCTACATACTTTCTGGTATATCCCACATACTTCCTGGTATATCCCATATACTTCCTAGGAAATCCTGCATAATTTTTGGAACATCCTATATACCTTCTGGGAAATCCCATATATTTACTGGGAATTCCTGATACTACTCAGCATACGAAATTTGTGATTAGTTGCAAACTTTTCAGAAAGTTTGGAAAAAAGTATCAAAAATCGACATAGAAAATAATTAATACAGGCAACAAAAAAGTAGGAGATGCGAAACATCAAAAATAAACAGTTTTATACAGAGTTTTAACATGAAGGTATATGTTATAAATAAATAAATGGAGATATTTTATTTATTCAACAGTTCTCAATAATATCCAAATACAACACAATATAAAAAAAGTTCAAAACTCTTAATGATAAACAACAAAGTCAACGACCAATAAATAACTAAAATAAAAAAGAATTAATATCAAAACTAAAGTTTTACAGCGAGTTTTAATATAAAGGTATATATTATAAAAAATAAATGGAGATATGTTATGTATTCAACAGTTCTCAATAATCTCCACATACAACACAATTTAAAAAAAAGTACAAAACTCTTATTGATAAACAACAAAGTGAATGATCAATAAATACTTGAAATGGTTAACATAACTTCTTAAGGTAATAGCTCGGATAGCAGTAAACAAAAAATAATAGTAAAAGAACATCGTACCTACTTATATAATATTATACTTAGTAAATGGTTTAAATTTGTCCTGGGTCAAAACATCAATTTAATCTAGCCTAAACAGCTTTGATATCTTCGTGATTTAAAAACTGAAAATGTTTGCCAACGCTCTCAACTATGATTTTGTCGATATATAAATATGCATCTTCATACACAAACCCATTTTTTGATGATGTGTGTTCTAGAATCGGTTAAATTTTTTTGTCAAGTATCCTTATTCTCACGACAAATTTAGTACACTCGGCTATGGTTAAAAACATAATATAGAAAAAAATATTTCATACTCGTAATATATTCAAATTTCAATTAATAGGTCCATAAAAGATGTAATGTAGCTCAATGTTGGCGATATCTTCTTGTGTCGGCCAAGAAAACTCAACTATATCTTTATTTACATTTTTTCTCAGATGTTTCAAATGGGTAATTTTGAAAGCGTTTTTATCATTTTTGCATGACACGACCGGTGTACCACTTGTCATGAGAATAAACTTCATAAAACTATCCACTAACAATATTTTCTACGAGATTATCAACTAATATTAGTTACCCAATAATATTGTCTCCACCAAAATTTGATTCAGAAGATCTTTCCATGAAGGTGCCGGTATCAGTTTTTCGTTAAATTTCTACTTACCGGTCATTTTTTCGACAGAGAGGCATTTCTCTATATTTCCAATGAAAAATGTCTGCTGCAAAATTTCGCTAGGACGCACCCAGTTCGAGCTATAAGCGCCCCAAAACACCCTTTTTCCGAACGAAAAAAAATCGTAAAATCACGAAACGGGTTCGAAGCTCAACCAAAAACAATAAAGTTTTGTAGGACCCGAAGAGTCATCGTTCCAGAAAGTTGCGACAAAAAAAATAAAAAATTGCGACCTGAACCGTGTTACATCTAAGTTTTTTGGTCAACTTGGCGGTACCACATCTCCGGTACCACATGCGGTACAGAAAAATCTGCAAATAAATCGTGTAGAACTACGTCTCCTCTAAAAAAAAAATGTGAAATTCATGGGCTTATCTCTAATAGTTTCCGAAATATACCCACCGAAAGGTTGAAAAACACGGTTTGCTGAAATGACCCATCGCCACACACCTCTTTTTGTTCCGGAGAGTGAGAGCCGTAGTAACAAATGGTGTTACTACACATAAGAGTACCAAGCGGGTATTATTTCCTTAATGTTAGTTTAAAATACCAATTTGTCGAGAATCAAATGCCACCTAACCTCGCAAGTGACAATTTTAAAAATTAAAGATAATAGATATAAATACTACACAACTTTGATTTCCGAAAAAAAAATGCCTATCAAACTCCAAATATTGAGACGATCAGTATAAAAACGATGAATTGCTACGCATATATAAGAGTTACGATACACTCGATTTTAAATTCAATCATTCGTAATCATAATTCAGCATGCGTAATATGGAGGTAGCATAAACATATCAAATAAATATCTACTTAAAGATAATTTCGTTAAACAAAATCGCTTCACAAATAATTATTATATTGCACGTGATTCCCTGACAATTAAAACTAACATTATTGAAAAGCAAAACGTCAAAAGCTCTGTCACACGTTAACTGTGACTAGGGAGAAGAAAGCGTAGCGATCTCGGTAAGGAACTAATGCTAATATTTTGCTTTTAGAAAATTGTGTGATTATAGTCAAAACGAGGTCAAGATTAATTCACGATTTGATGCGTATTATTTCGAGGTACCTCCTAGAATTCCCCCACACTTCCTGGAATTCCATCATAATTCCTGGGAAAACCACATAATTCCTAAGAAATCCTATATACTTCCTGGTACTTCCTAGGAATTCCCTCATACTTCCTTCTGAATGTACACCCACTCCCTGTAGCTGTTTACCCCTCGTGGTTTTCTTTAATAGAAAATACCATTTTGAAAATTGTTAAAAAGAAGAGAATGAGCTAAAATGATAACTATATTGACAACTATATAACTCAACGATAATAATTGCAATTACGGTTATCATAGCCTACTATTACAAGTTATTGATTTGTATTTACAAATTAGTCCAAATACTACGACTTTTAACGACTATATTTCAGAAATATGATAACTTAAAACATAACATGTGGGGTATTTCTGAAATGGTACATTTAAAGGCTTTTTAAAGAATTAAAAATATAAAGAACATTTCATTAAAAAAATACACTTTTTGTCCTCACTTGTGTATTTTCAAAGATACTGAAAATCATAATACAGATTCGAAGAGAAAAAAAATCCTCTGGATGACCGTTTTTTTAGTTTTTCTGTGAGATAAAAAATGAGGATGTTAAAGGGGTTGGTACTTTATAGCTTATCACCCAGTATTCATGCCTATAAATAAAACCTAATCATAATAAAAAACCGTTTAATACTATAATTAACATTAACAATTAGAAAGCAAATAGTCTGTATTTTACAACATTGTACTTCTATGATTTGAAAGCTATACATAAAATAAATATTTTTTAAATAAAAATAGCACAATTCTAGTTACAACCAGAAAATTACCAATATTACACCTAACTGAAAATATAATTTATTGCAGTGCAATTCGTCATATCTCCAGAACATCTGGAAGAAACGCCGCACTGCGGTTTCACTGCCGAGTCATTTTGTTTTCCTTCGAAATTAATTTTCTAGGTGTTCTGATGTGCGTCAGTGTGTGTATGTTCGAGACTCGGCAACTATGTTCTCCGCAAGCCTTTCGCCATCACCTCGCTGACATTTTGATGGCACCGGGTTATGATAAACGAGCGGAAACCGCACTTTTTCCTTGTAACATGTAAATCAAACAGACTATAAATAAGCTTAAATAGAACTTTGAAAAGCGGCCCCTGTTAGTAGAGTATTTTTATGTATGAGGCAATTTTCGTATTCCGACGGGGTTGCTAGACTTCAAAGGAGCACGCTATACAAAAAAATATATGACATGTTTTAAATCTTAGCTTTTTTGGGCTATTTAGTTTCGCTGCATTGGAAAAAGTGCCTACAAAAAAAACAACATTATTGATTATACATTTTAAAAAATCGACTCTAGAAGATATTGGATATCGTCCTGTGTCAATTTGAAACCACTTTTCTTCAGGGATCTTCACTGCAGAATATCAAAACATAGAATCAGCTCCAGCTATGAAGTTCAGGTCACTTGTACCGGACCTGTGTTCACTGACGCATGACTCAGTTTAATGACTGATTTCCACGCAAGATGGAGCACAGAGCCCGCGATTCTCCTAAAATTTTCTTGGTGCATGATAGTTCCAATAGATTCTCTTAACTTCGTTTTATAATATCCCAAAACTAAAGCTCGCTACTCACTATTCTTTTATTGGTCCTTTCGTTCATTCGTCCGCATACCCAGCTGGCACTAAAATAGCTATAACTGTTTCCACGACAACTCTTTAAGAGTTTTTACGTATTTATTACTAATAATCCTTTGGATTGCACGTTTTTAAGTATTATGTATGTATTTGTTACTGCGAATAATACTTTATAGTAATTTTCCATGTAAAGTAATGATATAATTACTACTTCCAAGCAAATACTTACGGAATTGACTCCAAGGTCGTCATTTCTTTTATGTGACATTATAGTATATATTTAAAATTACTGTTTCTAATATGTTTACTAAATTACAACTTTTAAGTATCAGTACCTTCCTGAACCTTGTAGGGACTATTCCATTACGTTCAAATGTACTTCTATAACGTATTACTATAAAGTAAAACGAGTCGTTGCAGAGTAGAAAAAGTTATCGTCTAATGTTACTTTAAACTGGCTATTACCAGTCTTTATTCTTCAGTCGCAACTTAGAAGTAAGAATTACAGTAACTATTTACCGCAAGTAAACTATAACCTCTTGTACTTCTGGGTCCGGAGATAGGGGGCGCTGGTACGAGATTAGGTGTACAGCTATTAAACTCCATTATATTCAGTCCGAATTTGTCAATCTCATTTCGTTGTGTATGTGTTGTATTATCATCTACGAATAACAAATTAAAATGACAATGACCTCACGTCCTCCCTAGAAAAAAAATAGCTTCGTCATTCATTCACATTTTATAAAAAATTAAAAATATCACAACTTGGTTATGTCATACCTGAACAAAACAAATGCCGTATTTTAAGGAAACAAAACAAAAGAACGAAACAAAGGGTTATGGTTATGTCAGATGACATAATTATGGTGGTGACTCAAGTACCGCAACTCTCCGCAAGTTACGACGCTACGCGCACAACGCATTAAATTTTAAAGAACCGGCAGAATATTCGTAAATCTTAACCGCTTGGTAATAATATACAGTATGAGATTAATGGGAACTTTGTAGAGAACTTTATTCGTACCATATTAGTGTTCAAGACTTCAGAGTAATTATCAATAAGTGATAGCTGCGTATTTTCCGAAACTATAAAGGCGTATGGGGGCAGTCGTAGACACTTGATGTTCAATAATTTTCTCAGTAACAAAATGCAGCAAAACTGAAAAGTAAATGTCCAATAAAACGCCATTGTTTATTTTCATCTTTCCTATACATATTTAGCTATGATGTTTATTTTTGAGTATAAAGATTAAAAAGTGCATACAAATTAAACATTACATTAAAAAAAGAATCACTCTTTATAATAAGATATTTAATGATAATTCCTATTTAAACCAAAGTCCAAAATTACATTTTGAGATAAAAATGAGCCGATATATTTGACCAAAATGTATTAAAAATTAACGATTTTTAAAGGCGCGTAATTTTTTTACGACTATCCTCGGCATATTCACCAGAGAAATTGCCTGCGTTTTAATTTTAGATTCTTAGCATAGCTAGAAAATTAAGTGAAACGGATGTATCCTACCTCAACAACCACTAACGTATCCTATACGCTCTACACCATATACCCAATTTGAGTGTTTGTAGTGTCCATAACTATTTTCTTTGTATTAAAAAGAACTATACATATTTTTAAAAAGGATTAAATAAAAACAAAAATAAGGAAGTAACAAATGGGGTAAATTATTACTATTCGGTTACTTAAATGGAACTATACAATTTCGTACTATCTACGTAATAGTCAAAGTCACAGTTACATGTTATTCACGAAATAGTTAATTAAAAAGCTAAAATTATTCTCCATTTTGGTAATGACTACGTAGTCTCAGCTTAAACAGAATGTGGCGACACCAAGTTCCGGTTACTCCGTCGAAAATACTTGTGGCACCAATGACGTACTCATTACCATTCATTTCGCGGCAATACCATCTTTTCCGCGAATAATCAAGTAGGCTTTGATCTCTGCGAACCATTAGTTCGAAACTAATATTTGTTTTTTTTTGTGTATTTTCAGACATTAAAATGTGTGTTTGTTTCAGAGGCGTGCGGTGAAATTTTAAGAAAGGGAAGCAATTTTTAGAAACTTACCTATTTGTAATGTATTCGATTCTTCGATCATTTTTTGCAAATTTGTCAATGACGTCATCATAAAAACGTCGATGCTCCGACATATTTTTATTTTCAATGAACAACAGCGATATATGCCAAAGTCTCTCCTGCCCAGTTGAATTTCTCACGAAATTTTTTATACATTTAAGTGTTGAAGAATTGCGTTCTACTCATGAACTTGTGGCAGGTATTGTTAATATTAATTAACACAATTTCGACACTTCGGTGTAGGAATCTTCCAGCTCCTTGTCTTTTAAAAATTACATTAGTTCCTTATTGTTATTTTTTGCGCTAATGTCATCAGTTTCGTAAATCACTTTTAGTTCAGATCGCAGTAACACTCGGTCGAAGAACTGGCCATAATGAAGAAAAAGAGATTTAAACGCATCTTCTGGAAAAGCTTTTCCTTTAAATGCATCAAAATTGCTGAGCTCGAGGAATTTAAAATCATTTAAACCGTTAAATCTATAGTTTATTTGTTGCTGAATTTGATCGATTATTTCAAAAAAGAGGCGTCTGTATGATGTTTGTACATCTCCCACCTTGTCTGTTCGAAGACGCTCCCATAATAAGTCAAAGTAATCTCTTTTTCGGCTTAACATGGACTTAAAATCATCCATTTTTTTAGGCAAAAAGCAATATCATTTGTTTTAGTTTGTAATATATTAAAAACATTGTCCGAGAATGGAAATATTTCTGAAAATATGTTCAACAAATAATTAAAATTAAAATCTCGTTTCAAACAGTCCAAAACCCTCCTCAAACTATTTATTGCTTCTGAGTCCCACGCTTCATTATTTTCTATTATATTCTCAAATAGTTCAATCAGTGACTCACGATTTTCAAATACTGTTAACACAAGTCTTCCATTATAGTTCCACCTAGTAGGAGCTACTTTGGGCAATCGTTTGTGGACAATGGAGTCCAAAGCTTGTGTACGTTTTGTTGACTTGGAAAAAAAAGCAGCCATGTCACTTAAAGTAACGAAAAATACTTTATACTCTTTAATGCGATTGATGGACTGGGATAAAACTAAATTTAATTTATGAGCAACACAATGGACAAATACATCACTTGGGAAAGTTTCTCGAAACTCGACCCCCTAATTGTCCTGCGACCACTGCAACTCCATCATAGCTTTGAGCAACTAATTTTTTCTCTCCGTTAATTTATTTAGTAACGTTATAAACTACGGTATATAATGCATCTGCTGTACGATTTTCGGACACATTCTAAATTCACAGCTAAAATCGCTCTTGAATGCTTCCGTCTGTTTTAACGTAACGCATTACTATAGATAATTGGATAAAATTAGTGATATCATTTGTTTCGTCCAGAACAATAGCAATGAACCGCGCCTCGCCAATCTCCTGCTTAGTTCTTTTTAGAATAATGGTTGCAACAGCGGAAATTAAATCATTCTTCATTCAGATATTTAGCCATTAAACTAAGTAAATCTTGAAACTTTCCTCTATTTGAAGAAACCCTTGTTTCGTCATGACCTCTAAATCCCAATTCGTGCTGTCCGAGAAAACAAACAACATCGATAAGTCTTCTTAATATTTGCCTATTTTTATCGACTAGTTCACTGTGTTGGCGGTGACTAATTTCCAACTATTTATTAAGAGCGTGTTCAATTCTGGTTTTGCCGAAAACTTTTTCTTTTATGACGGCCTGTAAGTGCGCGTTGGACATAATGTGCCTTCTTACAGTTATATGGAAATTGTTTAAATCGGAAAAACCAGTTTTATTCCAGAGACGTTTTTCATTTTCAAAAAGTAAACATGGCCTATAAAATAATTTACTTATATTTTCACAACCTGTTAGCCATTTAAATTGTTCGTATTGTTTTTCCGGATACAAATGTCTAATACAGTTTTTCATTTTTGTGGTTAAAATTTTCATAGGCGGTTTTGCCCTTCCTTTGGAAATTATTTGAAGCTTATCAGCGAAGTTTAATGTTGAAAATCGCTCTATTATTAAAACAAACACCACACATTCACACACACTCTTCTTACTAAATTCTACAACATTTTCAACGTTATTACTGACAGCCGAAGTACGACGCGACGTACGTATCACACAACACACGGATAACCGTTCAAACAAATAATCTACTCCAACGAAAGCTTCCTCCACCACTTAAAGCACGCGACTGAAATGCAAAAATTGTAAACAGCCGGTGGAAAGTTCAATAACCTCTGGATCGATTCACAGAAAATCAAATATCCAGGACTTGGCTGCAGGCCGCATTTATTATATGCTTGATAATTAAAAAAATATTTTAGCATTTTTAATATAAACTAAATTAATGGTTTCCTATTTCAAAAATTGCATTTTAGAAGATGTTTTGTAATTTTTTTTTTGGGGAAGCACTGCTTCCCTTGCTTCTATGGACTGCACGCCTCTAGTTTGTTTAGAAAGCTTCATTCAGTTTTTCTGTCTGTTTCGGAACTGAATTGAATTTGCATCACATATTGATAATGTTCTAAACGACTAATTTTTGTTTATAAGACGGATTATGGTAAAAACTAATAGTTCTCACTGAAAATGCCTCGTGCAATCGCAGGCGAAACGTTGGAAAATAATTCCAATTTGACCCAATAACCAAAATTTCCTCCAGTCACGAAAGTTTTTTTATACTATTGTGAATACATTGTTACAAAAGAAATTCGTTTGAGCAATTTTTATTTTTACTTTTGAATTTACTAGAAAAGAAGAGTAAACGTTTAAAGCAAAGTTAGGAAGTTCTGTTATGGTAGGTATAATTCAAAAAAGAGACATGGTCGAATAAAATTTACTTGATGAAATTCATCATCACAAATTGCTAGTGGGCTAGATATTAACAATCAGCATCACAACGGTAAAAAAATACCAGAGTATGAGAAGAGGTAGACAACTTTGAGTTTTAACTGTTTTTATTACAAGTTAACTGGGACCAGTGTTGCGACCTTTTTAGAAAATTCAATCCCGGCCCACTAAGAAAGAGTGACAACTGACTATCAACTAAAAAAAAGGGCCTCGCTTTGAACTTTTTCCCGATAGCTTTGGATAATCTTCAAAAGAAATATATGAATGAGTACTGTTGATAAAGCCCTGCATGCATGCTTTTTGTATGTAGGTAATCTTTTTTTTTACATATATCATGTATGATTCGGTATAACCTGCAATTTCAAGACAATCCCGTGACCCGGTTGTATTATTTTTTGGCCTAGACACCGCACCTTATTCCAGGATAATCCCGGCTAAACCGAGAGGGGTAAATTTAAGATAAAAATACAATTTTATTTAATGGTGGCATAGTACATTGCGTTTGTTGAAAATTGTATTTTCGCCAGCGGGTAGCCAAAGTCGAGAATACATAAACACAAAAATAGTTATAAAATGTTATTTGTCGACAATACCGCAATATTGTTCTACTTAACAACTCAGTGTACTTACTTACCTTTCTTCGTTCTCCCCTTTCCTCATTCAGGATTATTAAAAAATGTGGATCAATCATCATATGCTTAACCTCAACAATTTTTTAATAAAGGGTAGTAAAACTATAATTATTCCAGAATTTTCTAAACTTAAAAAAATATAAAGAGATTATAAAATATATAAAGAGGTTTTACATAGAGTAATAAATATGCAATGTTTTTTGTTGTACAACAACCTGTTCAATATTCAATAATACACATGATATTTATACCAAGAACTTTCATATTAAACTTTACATAGAACTCTTGTAGTTTTAGACATACCTTCCACCCGACATGCTAGAGATAACTAATAAATACATTCATATATAGAGTGTCTCACTTAAAATGTAAACAACTCGTCTTGTGCTTGAGCGTTTGATTTTTTTTTGATAAGATATGTAGGCTGGCCCGACCATTTGTAGTAAAATTTTAGACACCTTAGACGAGGGCCACCACAAGAAGGCTTAGACGAACTGTTTTTGAAGAGCTGATGAACATTTTAATTTTTCATCCTCCCTTATAGTAAATTTTATAAAATTACGATTATTGGTTTTGTAGATATTTATCATCAAAAATGTAGTTTTGGCTATATACTACCTTAAATAAAAGAAAAATGATTACCTTCAAGAAAAACTGACTTTGTTTTTACTTAGAAATACAAATATCTACTATCTGAAAATAAAAGTGTTAAAAACATTATCTAGCCATTGCAGGTGTGGCCATAAAAAAATTAAATTTCTATCAACAATTTGCGACTAGGCGACCACAGAGTTACTTGCTATAGCGTTTCTTATTTCTCTTACAAATACTGGACGACAAACCTTTTGACTAAGTAACTGCCTTGTTCTTGGTCGTACTTTTAAAAATAAAAATCTAGCGGAGTAACGACTGGCGACCTAGTTGGCCATGCAATAGAAGGATTATTACGTATAAACCATTTGTTTGGAAATGTATTATTTAGCCATTCTCTTGCAGTGCGGGATTGTGAGTCTGTAGGCGCTCCATCTAGCGAAAACAGCAAATCATGTCGATAACTTAATGGTAGATTATCATTCTCCTCCAAAATTGTAATATTGATAAACTCGAGAAAACTTTCTTCGTTTAATGTTTCATCAGAAGAAAAACGGTCCTATTATCTAATCATGTAGCAGTCCATCCTAGACATTGCTTTTTTGAGAATATTGGCTTTTACGTTAAATATTTTTTGATGAAATTGTTGTCATTTCAATCCTTGCAATTGCAGGCATAGTTTCCTGTATCTTTGGAAGTCTCCTTCTTCTAGCTAGAGTATGAAAAAATTTCGACTTATATGGCTTAACATTGTTTCTTTTTAAACATTTGGATATCGAATATTTTTATGCCTCAGATTACTATTAGCTACTCTTAAACATGAATAAAGATTCGTATAACATACCGACACTGGCCCAAGGTGTTTTCTACTAAAAAAACTGCTGAAGCTTCTCCAACTAATCTTATAATTTTAATTTTCTCAACCTCAGTTAAACTTCTAACAATTTAAATAAACTTTTAAGTTATATTCTTAGAGAACTTATTTTAAAAAATAATTTGGTATTTCAGCAATTCAAATGACAAATACAATTTTTCGTTTGTTTTTCATGGCAACCTTAGTATAAATTACACTTCATGTTTCTTAGTACATTTAGTTCTTAACGTAGGACTGTTTTACCTGTTGATTCAGTTCTAAACCTAATTAGTTCATTTTAAACAAAATACTTAAAACATTGCTCTTCTAGAAACTAAATTATTTCATGCTTTAGTTTTTGTCTAATCTAAATTACAGTGAAATTGCATTTGTATCAAAACTGAAAACAAGTAGTTAAGAAGAGTTATCAGAGACTGGCGAACCGCTGGCGGGGAGGGAGGAGATGGAATTCAAACCTTTCTCATTGATATCGATAACGTTCATATTATCTAATTTAAAATTAGCCAAATTTGTTTTTTATTTATATATTTTAATATAACAGTTCTGCGCATTTTCAGTTGAAATATTATTAACATTTTGATCAGTAAAGAAAATATTGCGATTTTTACTTCTGCAGTATAAATCCTAAACAGCCCCATGACAATATTTACGGTTCTCTACATGGTATATCATCACATCAAGCAAAAAATAATGCTTTCAGGTTGATAGATGTTTAGCAAAATATATTTCTGAAACTGTTGCAATCGCATTTTTCTTCTATTAAACTTCTCTTCGCCTTCACTAAATTTTATGTTGAGCTGTTCTCCATGTTTTTAAATTTTATAACAAATTTTACGCGGTCTGGCGGCTCAAGTAAACTGTAGTCCATTGATCTCATTATTACTAGCGGCAAAGTGTTCTTAACCTTTGCCAAATGTTGAGCAGTATGTTATTAGCTACAAAAACGGTTAGAATATTTGAAAGGAAAACAATATGACTTGTATTATTACTGAAATGTATTATTAAAGGGGTATGATTAAGCGGTAATTCATATTTATTAGCTGCAAAATTATTTATAGCAGATTATTTTTGTAGAAAATAATTTACTGCAAGGTAAAGTCTGAATCAAATTAAATTCTTTAAATTCCATAATACTTTGGCGAAGTATAATCACCCTTAAAATGTTATTAGTAACTAAAGGCCTCTTATAAATTTCAAATTTTAATCAAATTGGCTATTTATGGCTTGTCCGTAAATACCTCACATATTATTACAGTATTATTATTATACCTAATATAAAATAGGAGCCTGGGGCTATTTTACAAAGTATTCCAAACTGATTTTTTTAAATAAAATGCAGGGTGATTCAAATAACTCTTAAACGAAAATATTTTGATTATTTTTAAAATTAGAAAAAAAATATTTCAAACAAAATTTGTTTGGTTCGATCTGCTTTTTCATATGCTTATATTTATATTAATTTATACCAACTTTGTTTTTTTAAATATAATATACCAAATGTTTGAATGTTTTTGAATTTTATGTTAAATTCTGCATATTTTTTATATATTATACACGTTACTGATTGGCTATCTTTCTTTCTAATATTGCAGAAAATATTTACAAAATAAAATAAAACATTTTAAATAGTTTTTAAGTCCTATTTATTAATTTGAAAATAACATGGTACTAAATCAAACACTTAATAAAATAAGTAAAAACCTATAATTTTTAACTTAAATCTATCTCATTTTTCTTAAAATCTTTATTTCTTCAACAATTTTTTTCTGAATTTCTTCAATTTTAATATTTCTTTCGGCATAAACTGTATCTTTAAAAAAGCTTCAAAGGAGGGTATCTACAGGCATTAAATCTGGGCTGTATGCGGGCCAACTGATTGTTCCATATCTCCCCGTCCACTTTTGATAATTATTTTGAAGAAAGTCTACAATATTATGGGGTGGTGTCCGGTCTTGTTGCCAAATTATATTTTGCCGAGTTTGAAGTGGTAGTTCATCGATGAAGTGCTCAGTTTGAGTTTCCAAAAGTTCGAGATATCTTAACCCATTTAAGTTGCCACGGATAACAGAACCTAACATCTTATGCTCCAAAATGCCGCACCAAACATGTATTGAAGATTGCTCTTGAAATGCAATGGGCTCGACAGCTTGTGGATTTTCATCGGACCAAATATGGCAGTTTTTCCGTTTAAAAATACCGGCACACATACGGACAAATAGCTATATTAGGTTGTTAATAATAGTTTTAGCAATATACTCAAAAAAACATTTTTAATGCTAGTAACACGATATGCAATAGTCGGTCTTTATCATCCCGAATTATTTCTTTTATTACCGTATCGTAGGAGGCTGTGCGTAAAAACAAGCTTTTAAACTAAGCCATCTTTTGTGTTAAATCGCGGTTCAAATTTTACCGGAATAATTGCGTTTGTTTATTGTTGTGTTATTTGAATTTAAAAAACTTTTATTATGGAGATTGAAACAACAGGTATGTACTTTAATATTCTAGTGTTACTTTTTCTTTACATTTATGAAATTTGTAAAAATAAAATACCTTTCATAAGACCACTGTTTTGTTTTGGTTTCAAAAACTCGATACAAATTTACGTAGCAATGATTTCAAAAAAAGTTTCATTGAGTACAACTGTTATTCTTTAATAACTTGAAAGTTAATGCCTTAACGATAAATTTGAGACCAAAAACAGCTCCCCATGTCTCCCCTATTACTGATTACATATTATTTTTTCCAGGTAGTCCCAATGAACCCGCTACACGACAAATACACGAGGTAAATATGAAACGAAACGAACTATTTTTGGTGTTTAAAAATAACCAGTTGTTTAAATTATTTTCAACAAAGTGCAATGAACAATTAATAAAGTACATAGTGCACAAGTTCAGCATAAGTGAAATATTTGAAAGTGTTCCTACACAGTGAAAAAACGTTGTGAAGGTGTTTGTTACGAAACTATTATCTAAGTGGCGTGAATATAAATACATGTACGAGAGATTTTGTGAAAAAAATAAGGGTGGGCTAGATACAGAGCTAAAACTGTGTATAGACGTTTTATCACAACATCCAACAAAGTATACGCAATTCGGTTTTTCAAAGAAGCCAGGAAGGCCAAAAAAGTTCTTCGACGACAGCTCTAGAGGCAGTAAACGCCGAAGTGTTGTAACATTGGTCACGGATCACCTCCCTGAAAAAATATATTTTGCTGCGGAATCAAATCTAATAAAAGCATGCAAAAGAACAGCAGCGCAGGTTGTAAAACTTGCCGTAAAAAGCATTCTAGCTTCTAGATTTCTAGCTAGAGCTAAAACTGTGTATAGACGTTTTATCACAACATCCAACAAAGTATACGCAATTCGGTTTTTCAAAGAAGCCAGGAAGGCCAAAAATGTTCTTCGACGACAGCTATAGCGGCAGTAAACGCCGAAGTGTTGTAACATTGGTCACGGATCACCTCCCTGAAAAAATATATTTTGCTTCGGAATCAAACCTAATAAAAGCATGCAAAAGAACAGCAGCGCAGGTTGTAAAACTTGCCGTAAAAAGCATTCCAAAGCGGTTAAAAAAATGAAGGCAGTTCATGATGGATCTTCCTTTGAAAATGTAACATCATATAGTCCTAATGAAGTCTTAGGTCTTATGATAGACTTGAACCTAACTAAGGAGGGGTACATAAATATGAGACTTGGAGCTAAGAAAAGAGGTGCTGATATTTATCCTTCTTATCATGTTATACCAGTACCAAGTTAAGATGTTATCCACCAAATAGTCAAATTTCAGAAAATGGGGCAGATGTACCAGTGCAAGACTTACTTGATTTGACTCTTCAGCGGCTAGCAAAAGTACAGTCAGAGAAAATCTCGTAAAATATTCCAGAAAGATTCAATCCCTTAATGTTTTTATAAGTGGGGGCTAGACGGCAATGGCGGGCATAGCATATATAAGCAGAATTTTACAATTGTTTCTATAAGCACTAAGGAGATAACATTCGTGCACACTCCTATATGCACAATGTTAGATGGTAAAACTTTGGATATTTTAACAAATATCTTCAGTACTCAGTCATGTAATGTTTGCAAAGCTAGTTCTAAAGAAATGAACGAGTTAGAAAAAGTGCAAAAAAGAATTTGTGATACAAGCACGTACAAATATGGTATTTCCGTATTACATGCCTATCTCAGATGTTACGAATATTTAGTACATATTGTATATAAACTGGAGATTCAAAGGAATAGAGGCCAAAGAAAAGGTGAACGAAAGAAAGAAAAAATAGTTAATGAGTTTTAATCAAAAATGGGTCTTGTCGTCGATCAACCAAAGCAAGGCGGAGGCAATAATAATGATGGGAATACCGCCAATTTTTTTTTAAATCCTGTTTTAGTCGCCCAGATAACTGGAATTGACAAAGAGCTAATAGAACGCTTTGGGAACATACTTAGAGTGTAATTTCATGTGGTCACTATGTAAATGATGAGCGCCAGCGTGCCAGCGTGCACAAGTTGTTGATACATGCCTCTGACATCATTCAATCACTACCTGTACCTCCTGGTAAACTTTCAAAGATACTATTGAAGCTGGACATAAAAGTTACAAAATTCTTCGACAGTTTCACTCAAAGTAAACCTCAAGGCTTGCAATTAATTCGGATATATTTAATTGGATGTTAATAGCCTCTGATCCTGTGATATCATCATCTAGAAAAAAAAAAGAAAAACTAAAATATATTTTAATAAAGCAGTACTAAGCATGTTAAAAACGCCTGACTTTATCGCAATTATGAAACCGATCCGTAGTGGTGATGATGAAGATGAGGTCGATGATGTCGATAATATCGATAATGATAGTGATGATGAACAATCGGACAGTAATTAAAATGCCTTTTTAACTGCAACACTTATGTATTCATAAACACGATTAATTTATATATTGTTAAAAATAAAATTTGTTTACCTAATACATATACTACACAAATATGAGAAGTCAATGGCAAAAACTGCATTTAATTTTTAAATTTTGTTTAGGCGATTTTGACAAAATTGTGTGAAAAAAAAATTATAACTTTTAATATCGAATTATGGCCACCTAAATTCGTGATTTGTCCGTATGTGCGGCAATGGCAAATGGTCTATAAAATTTTATTGAATAATCTGGATCTTGATTAAGACTTGCTCTTATAATTTGAACAAATTCATGTCTCTTTCTTTTTCGAGCGTCGTTTAATTGTTGAACTGACCCAATTTTTGTGGTATCTGTTTTGCTTTAAAATTCTCTTAACTGCTCCATAACTAACTCTTTTGTTTCGTAATCCATACTAGAAATCTTATTCGAATCTCCAATAATCAATATTCGAATAATTTTGCATCTTCATTAATCGAATATTCAAATATTTGGTTATCTACACATTTGACTATCCAAATATTTGAATATCCAAATATCTGAATAGTCGAATATTCGAAATTCGATTACTATTACGACTACTTGAATTTTCAAATATTTAACCTTCGCAATTTTGTTATATATATTTATGAAGTATAATCTTGATATTTCGCAGAATATACTTTTAAGTTGAAGTTGAATCATGGATCCTAGGCTGTCAATAATTGACATTCGTTGTGATGAAATTAGGTAAAGATGTGTAGTAAATCCTTGGGAAATTATAGTACCCGATACTTGTACCAATTAAAGTGCATTACAGTTTTGAGTGAAAAGACCGTACTTTTTAAGTGTTTTCTATCATGGTAAAATGGGTACTGTTATGCATAGAAACGAGCGAAAAAATTACCACTTTTTTGACGGTTGTAGAAAATTATCGTTGGAGCACGATTTTTAGAAATTACGTCATAAGAATGCTGCAGTTTATATGGATTTGTTCAACGCAACTGATGGAAAGGTATAGATGGGCTAAGAGAGAAGGAAAAAGTACCACATTTACATATTACACACAAGTGACTTCTTTTAATGCGATTTTAAAGTGTAAAATTTTTAATGTAAATCCCAATGAATTAGTATTTATAATCAATAGGACATTTTACTATTGGAGATGGATCCATTAATATAGTGCATTTTGAACGTTGCTGCTTTTTTGAGATGATTGAAAAATAAAAGTGACTTGTAACGTCTACAAATTTAAAACAAGTATTTGCTTGTGCATTTTATTGAACACAAACTTACAAATTATACGGATGATCATTAACTCATATTAATTAGTTAATAGTACTAGTATAAATTATAAAATCAATATTAAGTTTTTGATCCTAAATATATATTCGAATACGGATTTTTTTTTAATCTGTATACCTATTTCTTCTTGTCTGAAATAAATTTCAATAGATCATTTCGATTAGGGGATCAGCTGATAAAAGAGTATTACGCAAGTTATCCAAATTAGCAAGACATTAGGTTTGTGTATCAGCCAACTTCTGTCCCATCGGAGAGATCATTTTTTGATGCCGGTAACACAGTTAGTGCCAAACGCGCCTGTTTGAAACTTAGTAACGTAAAAAAAATTGTTTTCTGAGCGCTAATTTATAATTAATGTTATTGTTTTTATATTTAAAATAGTACGTAATTAAACATAAATTCGGATATTTGCATAGTAAATATAAAAACTATAAAAACATTTAAAAAATCTAAAAATAAATCGCATTTATATGGGAAATTCAACTTTTTTGCTCGATTTTTTTTTCTCTAAATCTGTTCTGATACTGAGTAAAACAGAAACTTATTCTATAACTTGTAGCGAATGCAGCTTTTTGTAACATTTGCAAGTAGTTTGTTATGTTTCATATAAAAATATTTACCTTGTATACGAGCATTTTTATAATTAAAATGGAATATAGATACTTATTTTTGTTTTGTGTATATTTATGTTATGCTATTTTACATCTCTCTTCAGGAAATCCGAACTTGAATCACAAAGGTAGTTATATGAAAGCTTAAATAGCTTATTTTTTACATCGTAAACATCATCTTCACTCCCAATATTGTAGTTAAGCCATAAGTTCTTCTTCATTGCCTACGTTCCATATTATATACAATAGTTTCTATAATTTCTAAAATACATTAAAAAGAAAGGCCATTAATTGCAACAGAAAAGATAAGACCTAACTTTAAAATTATTTATAACATACTTTGACAAAATTTGGTGCAAGCGGATATATTAAAAAACGTTCATAATACGGTTCATCTCAGAACTGACCCGAGACCTCCGTTTAAATTCATACGGCTATGGAAATAAATCATTGTAAACTGAAACCTTCAAATGTTGCCCAAATTTAAAATAAATCAAATTAAACATAACTAGACTAAAATATGTTTACCTGTATATCGACTATAATATTTGTTTCCGTCGAAAATATTTTTGTTATTCCTTCTGTAATAAACAGTATTATATATCTCAATACCTACATACACAATACTTGTAGCTATTCTACTAGAAAAAATATAAATAAAATATGTAGAAAAAAACCAAAATTTATTTAAAAGTAAATCCAAGGATCTCCTAGCATTAGTATTGTGAATGAATAGTAATCAGTTAGCTGTAATGAAATAATGAATCTTAAATAATTAAATATCTGATTAATCTAACATTTGGTTATTCAAATGGTCAAATATTCAAATATTTGAACATTTGAGTATTTTAATATTCGAAAATCCAAATATTTAAATAGTCGGAAATTTGAATATTAGAGTAGTCAAATATTTGAATATTCAAGTATCTTTGTAACTATTCCAATATGAAATTATTCGAATATTCAAATAAGACTTGAAATGAATATTCGAATAGTTAAAATTTTAAAATTCCGAGCCTTGGTCCATACCTAATATCTCTGACAGACTTTCTTGGATTTTCTTGGAAATAAAGACATATTAAGTTCCCCTCCTTTTATTTCTTTGTTTCGTCCTTATCTTATTTTTTAGAGACGCTGTTTCTTGCAATAACTTCTTCGTATGAATTCTAGTTGCTACAGATGTATTCTCTGACCATTCTGAACATTTTCCCTATACTGTTCTCGTATTTTAGTGGCGTTATTATTATTCTTCATATAAACCTCGACCATTTTGAACTTTTCAAAAAATAAAATTTTGATAAATGACATATTATACAAAAATATGCAGAATTTAATATAAAATTCAAAAACAATAAAAAATTTGGCATATTATATTTAAAAAAACAGTTGGTACTTACCATGCTTTTTTGAGAGACCCTGTATACAATCAAATATAAACATGTGAAAAAGCAGATCGAATCAAACAACTTTTGTTTGGAACATTTTCTTCTAATTTCTAAACAATAAAAGAGACATTTCCATTTAAGGAGTTATCTGGATCAATCTGTATATATACATACATGGGTTCATTGAAAATTTAACAGTAATTTTAAAGTTTCCAAAGGAATACTTTCTGTATTATTTTTAATTTGATTCTCCTTTATTTTGTAACTCTAATCATTTTTATCCATGTCTTATATCTGGTTTTATTTGTTTTCGACGTACTGAAATTTAAAATTTGACAATTTCGGACTTTAAGAGGCTGTAAAATCTAAACGATTTGACTTAAAAATGATTTTCTCAAGCATCTTTTCCATGCCGTCTCAATTTTATCTTTACATTAAGGTTCTTGTCAAACCCAAGAAAAATAGGGTGTCAACGAATTCAAAGTTTACTGAATTTTTTTCTTCAGTAAACTTTGAGGAATCTGTTAGACAGGCCATAAGTTTTAAAGTATTTGATGTATCAAAACGAAATTTCGTATAGGTAAATAGTACATGAAGAGGAGAGTTTTCGCATATTATTCATTTTCCGGTTTCACCGAAAATTACTCCAGTTTCAATTTTTTAAATAGAACACTCTGTATATTTTTACATTTTTGGATTCCTGAGAAAATTCTGAATCAGAATGTGACATTTTAAAAACTTTTTACGCCTATTTGATTTTTTTATAGCCATTTTTAATATTGCATCTAGGTGGCCATGACCGGACGCAAATTAATCTGAGGACCTGAAATGATAACAAAATAAAACAGTCGATAAGTTTTAGTGATTAGTCTGATAGCTAGGAACAAGAGAAGTTGATCAAATCAAATTTTTGTGTCTACTATTTTTTTCAAATGGCGATCCTTTTTAGACATTCCCTTTTTGAAAAGAGCATTTTTCTGCGAATCTAACGGTACTAACTTTTTTGCGATTGGATAAAAAATAAACTCAAAAATTAAATATTACTAAGAAAAATACTCGATAATCAATTATTTACTTTTATCAAGTATATAGCCTATCTCTGTTGATGAAAAGAATGAACGCCTTTGCGCCTAACGCTCGGAACAGCATTTTTTATACAGTTTTCTGCTGCCCGTCTTCAGATATCGTCTACAAATTTACGCGTGCAAATCTGTATCTTTGGCTAACAAATAGTTCAGAGTATTAAACAAAAATATAATTCCAACTTACTTTAATCACGCAGTAAAATGTAAAAGCACAATATTCGAGTTCACTGTAGTTGTTCAAAGTGCATTCGTCCTTGTTTACGACACATTTCCGCTCATTCAATGGCTTCTCTCAACACGTTCTGCAGCATTTGAGGTGTAATACTTCTAAATACACGTACAATCCTTTTTTCTAAGATTTCAAGAGTGGCTGGGGCTATTACATAGAATATTTCTTTAACATATCCCCAAATAAAATCGAGAACAGTGAGATCCGGTGAACGGGTGGGCCACCGTATTGAGCCATTGGTTGCAATAATTTTATTATTAAAATGTTCAATTAAATAATTAAGAAATTCTCTGGTATTGCGGTGCTCCATCTTGCTGGCAGTAAATTTGGCGTAAAACTTCTAAAAGTAGATCATTAAGATGTTCCTCAATTTCATTTTGGAGAAAGCCTAAGTACCTAACCCCTGTTAATTGGCCTTGAAATGAAATTGGCTCAATTATTCTGTTACCAACGACACCAGCCCAGACATTGACACCAAACCTTTCTTGAAAATTTTCTACTCTCATTTCATGTCGATTTTGTTGGGCCCAGTAACGAGTGTTGTTAAACATACCATCATTAGTAAATCCGGATTCGTCAGAAAATAAGATAAAGTTGATAAAATTTGGGTCAAATCTACAATTTTGGAGCAACCAATCACAAAATAATACCCGTCTATCGCCATGGTCAGGATGCAAATGTTGCTGTAACTGGTACTTAAAAGCTGGATATCCATGTTTCTGTAGTATTTTTCTAGTTGATTCAGAACTTAATCCCAGTTCTTCCCCAACTTCAACCATAACAAGAACGTTAATCTCCATTTCTTCATTTATAATAAATCTGCCTTCCGCCACTTGATTTCCTTCTTGATGCCTAAAACGATTCTCGAGATATGGAAAATACTGATGGACTGGATGATGCCGGTCGGGGTATCTCTGAGCATACAACTCAGCAGCATTTCTTGAATTTTTATGATATTCTCTAAATATTAATAACATATCGACTTTTTCACTTTGACTATACATTATTTTGACTTTTGAAAACAAAAATAATTCCGAAAATCAAGAAAAATAAGGAAATCTTATGTCTACTCAGAAAGAATAGGTAAGTGTCACTGTCAAAACAAAAAATCCTACTTAATATCTTTGCTTAGTAATATTTAGTTTTTAAGCTTATTTTTAATCCAATCGCAAAAAAATAACTACAGTTATATTCGCAAAAAAATCCTCTTTTCAAAAAGTGCTTGTCTAAAATAGGTCGGAAAAAAATAGTTACATACTAAAATTTGATTTTATCAACTTCTCTTGTTTCTAGCTATCAGACTAATCACGAAAACTTGTGCGATTGTATTACTCTGTCATCATTTCAGGACCTTAGATTAATTTGCGTCCGGTCGTGACCACGTATATGCAATTTTAAAAATGGCTATAAAAAATCAAGAAGGCTTAAAGAGTTTTTAAAATGTCACATTCTGATTCAGAATTCTCTCAGGAATCCAAAAATGTAAAAATATATAGAGTGTTACATTTAAAAAATCGAAACTGGAGTCATTTCCGGTGAAACCGGAAAGTGAATAATATGCGAAAACTCTCCTCTTTATGGACTATTTACCTCTACCAAATTTCGTTTTGATGCATCAAATACTTTAAAAGATATGGCCTGTGTAATAGATTCGTTGACACCCGGTATCGTCAGGATGTAAATGTTGGTGTAGTTAAAAGCTCGATATCTATTCTGTCTATTAAAATTAATAGAAGCTAAGATGTGTAATTGTTTTACCCTTTCCTGAAACCCTTAGAGTTTCTATAGTATCTCAAAATTTTACTATGGTCTATTTTTTCCCAACTGCGCATGCAAATGAGGGCAGTATGTTTGTTTGTCTATGTGCGCACGTATAGAGATACAATCCTAGGATTGCTAGAACACAAAATAAGCATTAAAACTTACTTGGCCTCTTTGATAATGTATCATTATTAAAAGTTTAAATATCTATTTGCTGTTAAACAAGAAATCATTTTAACTAAGACGCTTTTTATGTCATATAGCAAACTTATAACCAATCTATGTATATATAAAACTTTATGAAACTCAAATAAGAGAATATTTATCAGTAAAATGAGAAACAAAGGAATTTAGTGTGCTCCTAGCGATAGTAATAATTACATTCCAACTTATCCTAAGAAAAGGTATAGTAATAAAACTTAAAATACCTAGGATTGTTAAGCTTTTCATTTATAAATTGTTCCGTTATGCTGAAAATGGCAGTTATTCTGTAACCAGAAAAACAAAAGAATGTCATGCGAAATGTCAATGTCATCTGCTACATACGGGCACGTCATTATTCAATTGTCCTCCGGTCATTACAAACATAGAATGCATAACAATAAAATTTAATAACTTTATGTGTGACGTATAAAAAAGCATACTGGCACTCGGCCAATTAATTTTTACGTCGTCCTATTTTCTTTTACCTCCTTTGAAGATTTCTAGGAGACCGCATTCCCAGAGTTCCTTTCACTGCGTTAGCCACAAGTCACGTCCAGCCTAAGCAACCATGAAGCAAACACAAAAACCACTTTAAATTGCTAATAAAATAAATTAAAATAAATACGCCGTTCATTTTCAATTGTCTAGGAAGACAGAAAAAAATCAAGCAGAAATTTCATAAGAGCTTTGCGTCGTATAATTTATTTCTGTTTGCTTTGCGTTGCGAAACGCAATCTCTTTGTTTTCATGAAAGGGGACACACTAGACACATCTTAGATCGATGTTGAAGATTGTAAGAGTTTCTTCCTCAACGTACAGAGTTTTTTGTTTATAGTTTGTGTCCTACCTAGAGGCTTTATATTAGAAGCTACAAAAAAACCTTAAATACAAAGGGTTTTTGCATATTATCTTTAAACAATGTTGCAAAAAATAAATGCACATCGCAGAGCGCAGAAAATTATAACACTTATGCTTTTTTAAATTGAACTCCCTGTATATTAATACCTGATTTCAAAGATATATACATTATTAATTTGGATGAACGTTTTTCTAAATAATAATAATAATAAACGACTTTATTCAAACTATTACATTTGAAAGGCAAGGTATAGCCCATAAAAAGACTTTTTTCAAACTTAACCCTGAACAATAAATAAGTATACAACTAGAAGTAAAAGTAATAACAACCAAACATTAAAAATATATACCACACAGATAACAAACAATATCTCTTATCTTACAGACTATTCAGTTTTTAAGTTCTTTAATGCGGACAAGAAGAACATTTAATATTAATCATATCGCTAAAAACATAATCCTGAAAACAGTTAGGAATCTTATCGAGTAGGGGTGGGCCAACATTTTGAATATAGATAAGGCTTTAATTTCTTTTTAAAATGAATTGAAGAGTAGTTGTAAAATTCACTAGGTAATGTGTTGTACAATTTACATGCTTGATAGAAAAATGAACTTTGGAAAAGTGCAGATTTAAATCTTGGAACAACCAACGTAAAACGGTTTCTAGTATTTAAATTGTGTTACGTCCTTTGTGATAAATAAAGGGTTCATTAAATAAAAAAATTTTGTGTGTTAAAAGCAGTAAATGAAAATTTCTTAGAAAATCAAGACGAAGCCTGCCTGTATCTTGGATTTTGTGAGACATCAGGTCAAACATACGTATTCCAAAGGCATATCGAAAACATGAATTCTGTAATTTTTGTAACTTTGTTTTATTGTACATTGTTAATGCGGGTCCGTATACTGTATCACAAGATGTTTTCGAAATTACAAAAGATTCAAAAAGAAGCATTTCAGTTTTTGAGTTTAAGATCTTTCTCGTAGGGAATAGTTGCCTTAACACACCATATCCTGATTTACAAAGTTCAGTAACATGTCTAGAGAAATGCATATCCTCAGTAAACCAAAGTTCAAGGTTCTTACACTGAGTAATGTGAGGAATAGTTGGTCCTTGAATAGAGATAATAAGGTTTTGTGACGTAGAATGTTCTTTGAGCCAAAAATAATAAAGGGCAATTTATCGGGATTTAATTTCAAATTATGTGAGGTTGATATATCGTTTAAAATATTTAGATCCTTATTAATTATATTTTCTGTATTAATAAAAGAGTCTGGCTTAAAGCTGAAGTAAATTTGAGTATCATCCGCGTAGAAGTGTATATGGCAATCGTTTATAAAATCTTTAAAATCAGAAATATACACTAAGAAGAGGAGAGGAGACAGGATAGATCCTTGTGGAACTCCTGTCTCAACTTGTCCTGATATAGCAAGCTAAATTCAGCGCGACCTTTCGGGTTCTGTTACTTAAGTAACTTTTATAAGGTTAGCCGCGCTCTCGAAACAACCAGAAAT
>JAUTXW010003089.1:0-51933 GCA_030620095.1 Kuschelorhynchus macadamiae
TTTTTTTTTCATCCCAATTCTGATGCTATCGTAGATAACTGCATGAAATTTGATACACGTCTTCTATGCATTAAGAAGCATACGGATGTACCCAGGTTAATTACATATGTACGCCACTGGTAGAAATTTCAAAAATTGATTGTTAATAAAAAATGCCCTTTTATGCATAAAGACGTGTATCAAATTTTACACAGAATTAGGATAAAAAAAATGTTTTTTTAAAATCCTGTCAGATTAAACTTTTTTCTTAAAAAGGTCCAAGAATCACCCCCTTTAACATTAGCACGCAATTAGGAAACTCCCTGTATAGTACTTCACAATGACGCCCCCTGTACAAAGTAATATGACAGACGAAGACAAACGGTCACTTTTGGCATATCCGAATAGCCCAAAGTCGAACTGCATAAGTTAAAATTTTAATAAATCTTGTTTACTGGAATCAGTGCTGGCTCTACTATAACTACATTGATGTGTTAATTTTGAAAAAATATGAGTTCTGTAGTTTCTCAAATATTAATTGCAATATTAGATATTTTTTGATACCCGGTATTGAACAGAAAATTAATTATTTTGAAGCAGTTTATTGACAGCTACTTTATGAATAATTGAGGTTGACGGCTGTGCTTCTAATGATTCGCTTATGTGATAATTAAATCATCAATAACCGTTTCAATTTTGCCAACTGACTTCCCAATATTTATCTTCAATAGAACGAACATGTTTAACATACGATTTCCAATTTTCAGCCGATATTGAGTCAATCGCTTCTAATGTTGTTTTATTTAAATCTTTAATCGAAAGTTCACCAGTGTTGCGCTCTCGAATATATTTTTTTACTCCTGCCCATGCAAGTTCAATAGGTTTGAGGTCGCACATGTATGGAGGCAGCCTTAAAAGCGTATGACCTAGGTTACGTAAAGACCGTCAATTTTATACTTTTTTTCTCTAGGCTTGTTGGCTTATATTACTTTATATAATTGAAAAATCTCCATGTTGGATCACATACCAGATTGTTCGATTTAAGCCACGATATCATATGAGCTTTTGTAGAGTATTTAGTTGGCACTTTATCTTCTACCAGAGAATGATAAGACGCATTATCCATTACCACGACTCATTTGGGAGCAATGTTAAGTAGGAGCTTCTCGAGCAACCACTTTTCAAAATTATCTCTATTCATCTTTCTATGATAATCCTCCAGTTGTTAGTCCCGAGCGAAAACTAAAGCAGCACTTGAAACAAATCCGGCTTCTGAACCATCATGAACTATAAGATACTATGTATAGCTGATTCCCTGAACAACACCTGTAACACTTTCACTTTGCCATCATTTGTTCACTGTCATATCATTATTACCGAACTTTTTGTTCTATATCGCTGTCCTTTTTGCCTATATTGTCTTACAGTTGATAGATATTTCACCCGCCAGTGTTGGTCTCTCAACGAGCAATTTGCGTTTATTTTGGCACTTGCGCCAAACAAAACCATTTGATCGTAAAAGCCGATTTTGAAGGTTTTATACCCGGAACTCGGAATATCTCTTTTCTTTACAGCACTAAGTAGGGGTTTGCAGGTTGGAACCTCTTCAAGTTTATATAAAAATCCTCTATTGTTCGTCGAATTACTTGAAAATCACCATCGTCAATTTTATCTTTGTGTGATAATCGGGATCTTTTTTACCAGGAGATTTTAAAGGTGAAGTAGAACATGAGCGATCATTATGTTCTCTTGAATTTTTCTTGCACGACTTTCCGAACCACCAGAGTAAAATGCAACGCGTTC
This sequence comes from Kuschelorhynchus macadamiae, assembly GCA_030620095.1. Taxonomy (NCBI): domain Eukaryota; kingdom Metazoa; phylum Arthropoda; class Insecta; order Coleoptera; family Curculionidae; genus Kuschelorhynchus; species Kuschelorhynchus macadamiae. Next base: position 1,783 of record JAUTXW010003089.1, read on the forward strand.
TGTTCGATTTTAAATTGGAATAGTCAAACTATTATTTTCAGCTTCTCTAGTACAGGCCTCTGTAACGCTCGCAATAACTTCACGTGCACCGCTTCGAATTGTTTTTCCTCTTTTGCTCGCCATCGTTACTTCGAAATAATAATTCAAATTAGTAGTATAGGTGCCACTGGAAAGAGCTAGAACCTTCTAGCGGCAAGTGCATGGAGACTCTACACATCCCAATTATAAGTGGACCAGTGCGAATTTTACTAAATCCTCGAGTAATTTTCCGTACCGCTTAGCTGACGCACTTTATGAAGCGGCAAGCTATTACAAGAAATAAAATAACATAAAATTTATTTGCGTACACAAATTTTACTTTTCCGCTTGCCTAAGACTATGATCCTTTATTTTAAGGACCGCCCGGTTTTCTTTCGTGTCCCGCACTTTAACTGCCGCATTATCATAGAGGCTCCACATATTTTCAGTACAAACGAGGTATGAGCAGAAAATGATTTAATAATTCTTACCGAACAATGTGCTAGTAATTCAATTATAGGTTTACGTAGCTCTAGGTGTGCTAGTGACTTGGTAATATTTTGGTAAATATCTAATATGGCGAAACAAAATGGCGGCTTAATGAAATGTTAAAAAAATTGTTATTAAAAAACCACGTTTTTAATTTATCTCAAATTTTGAACAAACATCAAAGTATTTTGTTTGTACCAACTGGTAAAATTTTGATTCGAATCCAATACGTGTGTTTAGGAAAATATTTAAAAATTCTGCCTGAAAAACTACCTAATGGAATGATTTCAAATTGTATGCCATAACTATTGTGGTAGAGGGGTCAACTAATAAAAAACTGCGGTACTAATTCAAGATGGCCAAATAAAATGTCTGTAATCGTGAAAAAAAAATCAACCTTTCAGGTTTTCGCATATCTTCACGAAATGGCGGCTTAATGAAATGTTAAAAAAAATATTATTAAAATATTACTTTTCCAATTTACCTCCAATTTTGCACAAAAATCAAATTTACATAGAAATCATCTGGTAATATTTTGATAAGAATCCAAGATGGCAAAACAAAATAGCGGCCTAATAAATTATTTAAAAAATTAGCCTGAAAATACTAATTAAATTAATTTCAATTTTTGTGCAATAATTAAGTGTGATATAGACATAAACTGGCAAAGTTTTGGTACGAATTTAAGATTGCAAAATTTTTTTTAAAAAATCATCGTAAAAAAATCTTGTTCTGTTGATATTAAATTTTGCAGAAAAATTAAATGTGAAACCTGCCCAATAAAAATGTTTGAAAAGAGAGTATTTGTAACACATAACTGTGACTTTGTGCAGAACTAAACTGGGTCAAACTTCACTATTTCTAATAAATGGAAAAAAATCTCAAGATTATTCCGTTAACTTTAATATTAATAAAATCCCAAGTCTATACCCGAGCGCATAGGCGTTGATAAAAGATGACGAAATGATAGTGATCCGATGTATACTAGCATTATAAACAGTCGGTAAATTTTCTTTATCTGGAATTTCCTTCCTAATAAATATTTCATTTTATTAGGAACATAATTATCAAATAGCCAATATAAAAACTGTGTATTTTTTTCACCTTTGTGGAAAAAGTGAAAGATTCAGGCTAAGGAGTAACAAAAATTTTTTTAGTTTTAGTTTAGTTTTTACTAGTTTTCCCCAACTTTTAATCCAATCCTCATAAGCGACTAATAACAAGGGAAGTACTAGGTAAAGGAAAGATACAATTTTTTATATTTTCGTAATTTTAATGATCTACAATGAACTAGAAGTTAGAAATTATGTGGGTACATTACATCGAGGAGAGAAATGAAAAGCACTTCTTAAATTGACGTTTCGGTAAATGTATTACTTTCTTCAGGGCTCTGTGAAAGAGAAAATTCGACTTACAAGGTTGTTAAAAAGAGGAGCTCAAAATATTTAGATTATTTTATATATAATAGGTTGTTTTTTTTCCGATTTTTTAATAAAATGTACTTTATATAAGAATTCGCTCTTTCTATCAGCCCTTCTTTTTTGATTTAACATACTTTTAAATTACGTTTCCTTTGTCCCTGTGAGCATCTATGTTTTATCTGGGACAAAGGAAACCTAATCTAAAGGTATGTTTAAATTGTTCATAGATACATTAATACACAGAGTGTCAATTAAGTACTTGTACAAACATTAATGGGGGATTCTTTGACTAATTTTAGGATGAAAAGTTCATATGAACATGGGTCTGAAACGGCTTTGTTTCGGTGATACAGGGCGTCCAAAAAACAATTTTATTTGGTTTTTTGCTTATATTTTTGTTAAGGAACATGACAATTGGACAAAATTTGGGATTCTGGGTATATTGATGACGAGAAATTCAAATGTTAACTTAGTTTTTTATTTAATGTTAGAGGGCGCCAAATACAGTGTTGTTCCTAAACCTATGTAACCTTTTATATCATTTTGACTAGGCAGACCTATTCTCCATTTAATTCGACATAAGAAAGGTGCTCTTAGTATTTGTTGCTAAAAACAGCTATTTTGGATAAAAAAAGGGTTTGAAGTTAAATATGCGTTGAAATTTTTTAAATTGGATTGGAATTGGAAATATATCTTTTATTGATTGTATTATCAGGTAAAAAACTTAAATCATTTACAAGACTAAAACTAAACTAGTTAATAACATTATTTTACAATCATTGTTGAAAATGACCACCGCCTACTTCAACGCATGCAATAAGTCGCCTTAACATTGATTGCCGAATTCTTTCAAATATACCTAGCATCTGATTAATAACGGCACAAGATTCAAATATCCTATTACTTAGATCTTGTTCATTTTGGACTGGACTTTTATAAACCAAAGACTTCAACGGTTAGGGTAATTCTCGTCCAGAAATTGACGCGCAACGACACTAAAGTGTGTTGGAGCTCCGTCGTGCATTAACCACATCCTATTTCTGGTTTCTAAATCGACTTCTTCTAAATGGTTGGGAAGTTCGTGCTCCAAAAACCTTTGATATTCTTCGCCATCAAGCCTTTGCGAATAGTGCAAGGTCCAATAAGGTGATCACCGATAATTCCTACCTAAATATTGAGAGAAAATGGCACCTGAAAAATTTTCTCTGATAGCATTCGGATTATCCTCAGCCCAGATATGGTTGTTATGAAAGTTAATTATGGAATTTCGAGAAAACGAGGCTTTATCTGTGAAAAGCACATGGCTTAAGAAATCCGGGGTTCGTACTAATCTATTACGCAACCAACCACAAAAATCGAGTCTGAGGGGAAAATCTCTAGGTGATAGAGCCTGCACACGTTGCATATGATAAGGATAAAGTTGTTGGGACCTTAAAATTTTCCAAACAAGTGTGTGTGTAAATTCAATTCATGAGCTATTTTCCGCGTACTAGTTTGTGGGTCTTCTTCAATTATGTTTAACACAGTTTCTTCAATCTCAACTGTTCAAACTGTTGCAGGCCTTCCTGGAACATCTGTTGTCCTTTTAAAACTGCCAGTTTCACAAAGTCTTGCGTGAATATTAATACAAGTTTGGACGAGTGGCACCACTTGTTGAGGAAATCGCGCCTAATACATTCGTCTTGCAGCTTGTGCATTACCGCGAGCCATTATATAAGTAAAATGAATGTCTGCCATTTCTGCGTTGGTATATTGGTACATTGTGGACAAAACACACGATAATTTATTACTTATAATGCCAAATGATAAAAAAACTACTTGTTTTATACTAAATCAACTGCCATGACTGATTCTGCTACCATGGAAACCTCAATTGTTTTCCAAGGCCTGTTATGGATTCACCTATACTATTTTCTTGTGTACTGCGGCTGCAGAGGAAAGATGCAGCACAATTTTACGATTATATTATTTTTATCCAATTTTCACTAATTTGGTAATTGTGATGTTAATGTGATAGAGTAACATAGCACATGATTTTGAAAAAGTATTTTTTCGCTTATTTTTCATAATCTCGGAAATTATTCAATTTAAAAAAATTCAACGCAGATTTAACTTTTTTATCCAAAACGGCTGCTTTTAGCGACAAGTACTAAGAGTAATTTTTTTATGTAAAATTAAATGGAGAATAGGTCTGCCTAGTCAAAAATGACATAAAAGGCTTCACAAAAGAGTTATGGTTAATTAACACTGTATGTGGCGCCCTCTAACATTAAATAAAAAACTAAGCTAATATTTGAATTTCTCGTCATCAATATACCCAGAATCCCAAATTTTGTTCAATTGGCATGTTCCTTAACAAAAATATAAGAAAAAAACCCAAAAATTGTTTTTTTGGACGCCCTGTATCTGAGAAACATAGCCGTTTCAGACCCATGTTCATATGAACTTTTAATCTTAAAATTAGTCAAAGAATCACCCCTTAAAGTTTGTACAAGTACTTAATTGACACCCTGTATAGATTCAAAATGTACTAGTCATACAATTAATATGTTTATCGTTGAATATAAATTAAAAAAGGAGGGATGATAGAAAGAGTAAAGAGCGAATTGCTATATAAAATATATTTTATTTAAAAAAAATATTTATAAAACAACCAAAATATTTTGAGCCCCTTACTCTTTCCTGTTTTTAACAACCTTGTAAGTAATTTGTAATTTTCTCTTTCGCCCTGAAGGAAGTAATACATTTACCGAAACGTCGGCAATTTAAATGGTTTTCATTTCTCGCCTCGATCCAAATATACCCACATAACTTCAAATTTCTTCTTTTATATTGTCATTTAATTCGATCAACATATCACAAAATCTGACTGTTTTTTCTAGCATAAAAAAGATTTAAAAAAAATTGGAATTTTAACGATTTTTAGGTCTGAAATACTAGTTGTATTCCAGACTTAAATCAATAAAGTACCAATTTGTAGTACTCTTTTTAATTCTATTTTTATTAATACGTGCATTATATTCCAATCAATACTATTCTAAGCGACTGACTTATTTAAATGCATATTAAGTATCTAAAATAAAAGAGTCAAAATTTTGCATAAAATATGAAAAAAGCTAAATTCCAAATTTGACACCCCGTTGGTCAAAAACTAACCGCTGGATTAAATTGTGACTATAATAGCTTTCAATCAGAAGGTCGAGAACTAGAGCGTACTAAATTTTCAGAAAAACCCATAAAAAGCCATTTCTTATAAGAAATGTACGGTGTCCTTTTTGAATCGTGTTTTGAAATGTTCTACTCTGCACACCAGCACGGATAATTTCAGAATAACTTTAATCACATGTTATCTGACTCGAAATATGGCATGATTTGATTTTAGTTACCGCTACTTTAATCTCTAATCAGATCTGATTATTGACGGGAAAAAACGCAAGATGCAAATCAAGACGTACATTCTCTGCATGAGAAACTTATACACTTCGGAACCAGTGCCCATGTAATTTTTTACGTAATGTGTATATTTGAAATTCACACCAGCACTTTAGTCACACAACTGTCTAATCCTGTATAGAACTACGGCCTGATTTGAATTTTGATTAAGATGCTTGAATAGTGCGATAAATTCCAGGAATGTTTTTGCTTAAATTAATATCGCGGCAAATCAAGGATCAACTTGTATAACATGTACAGGGTATCCCATTTTGGGTACTTTTGCGGGGTATCTCCGTTATTTTTATAAATATTTTTTCGTAAAACCAAAGATGCCAAAATTATCATAGTTTTTAAAACAACAAGAGTCTGGGGAACAGATTTGTGGGAGCTCCGAAATAGGTCGATCATACTCTTGCAGTCAGAGTGCTAGTGATAGATTTTGCTGATATGTTGTGTGCACGGCCATGCACCATGCGAAGGAAATAGCTTCAAATAGCCGTTTTAACTACTTTTATTAATGCTTTTAACAAGTAGTATAAAAAGAATAATAAAAACACAAGATGAATGAACATAATTAAATTTAAAAGTAGTAGAATAGTGTGTGTTTATTAAAAGTTTTAACAAGTAACATAATAAAAAAAGAAAAAAATACGAAATAGAAGAACACAAGTAAATTAAAAAGTAGTAGAATAATGTGTATTTATAAATAATTTTAACAAGTAATAACGGGTGATGCTTTTAAAGTGTTACAAGGCGATGTCGGAAAAATGGTGTGGATTTTTTTTATAAAAATTTGTTAAGAGTGAGGCAGGGAGATAAATTTTAACTTCGATCATTAACAACTAGATACGACATCTTCCCCGAATTAGGACAAAATGTGTGTCCGCAAAGTAATAGGGGAATATATTTGTTTGTTTTTATTGCATAGTTACTAATAATAATGCCCGATAGTTTTACTTACTGATCAAATTAAATTTGGCGGCGAAATTTTGAGATCAAGGAAAACAATAGAAATTTTGGACATTTTTGGGCCTGCTGTTTGAACTAATATTCGTTATGTGTCTTTTAGGGTTTGAATTTGTAGAAAATATCTTGTTACAATGTTTGCAAATGTAGAATGTAGAATATAAGAGGAGCGATCTGAAATAAAATAAGAAATATATTTTATTATTTGATAAGAGGTTTTAATATAAAAAAAAACTCATAAATACACCATTGCCAAAATTCAAATTATGGTGTAATTAATTTACCTACTTATACATTATTGCTAAAATGGTTAAAAATATGGAGTAGTCTTAGAATTCTTCTGGTCCTCATAGTTAAAGAGCTTCACTAACTTTTTCGTGATCGTAAGAGATAAAAAATGTCGTACAATTTTAAATAAAGTTACCAGATTTTTGAGAAGTCCACATTTTAAAAATTTAAGTAAATTCAATTAATTTCTTAAAGAGAGGAAAAAAGCCTTTTGACAGCTGCGAGATAGTACATCTTTGGCTACTAATTATGTGATAATTTATTGTCAAAAATCTAATAGTGATATATACCCAGAGATATGTGTTTTGAATTTTGATAGTATTTTTATTGCAAAGGAAATATTTTTCTCTAGTTTTCTCAATTCTTGACAAGAATAGATTTACTTTTGCATTATTCCTAGACAGACAGGCAATTTTGTAGATAACCTTAACTTATTCCAAACAAATTTCAGAATATTTATACAGGTGCTAAAAAAATACAAAAATTATTCGTTTAAAATTTGTAAATGGCTATGAACTGAAAAGTTAACACATACATAATTATAAAGTCTATACAATGAAGGATTCAATATTATGACAGAAGTTTTATGCATAATTTGATCATACTTAAACCTCTATGTACAAAGACCGCATTTTACCTGTAGTTGGGCTTTCAAATTTTGGCCAGGATTTTACACTCATTGATGGTATTGCAAAACCTCGTCAAGCAGCCGTCATTACCGAATTTTATCAAAATAATGGAATAAACCCGAATAATAAGCAGTGTAGGCACGATCTCCGGGTAAAAATATTATTGAAAACGTCTGGAGTACTCTAAAATGCACATTTAAAAATATTAAAAATCAACCACAAATCATCCCAGATCCAACACGCTCAGAAAAAATGAAAAAGTATTCCACATAAATTCATTGCTTCTAGGATGTCTGGCCGCTACCAGAAATTGTTGAGAGTTCGGGGTAAACATATTAGCTTTTATTTTTCCTAACTTGTAAATTTGTAATAATCGTTTTAAAAATTATTTTGAATTTCTTTACTGTGTCAATTTTTGTATGAAAATATATTTTTTTTGACATTTCCTGTATATATCGAGGTATACATCCACAGTATTCTGTAATCTATTTGAAAACAGGTTTAAAACACTAAAATATTTTAGTACGCTAGACAAGAGCGTTATATGCGTTGTCGATACCAATCGTGTAAACTCGGAGCTCCTACAAATCTCTTCCCCAGACTATCGTTTTAAGATACAGGGCTAAATTGAAAATGTTGCATTTTCAGACACCCCTCGTATCTCAACTATCAGATTACTTACCGAAAATGTGAGACCTGTTTCTTATATAACTTTTCACGTAGAACTCAATTCCGGCTTTGGAATTAGTATACATGATTAGGTCAAAGAGTTATCGGACCCTACTTTATTTTTTTAAATATAACACCCTGTATATTTACAGACTATACAATTTGTGTTATCCTTAACTTTTCAAAAATATATAATATTATTCACTTTTTCTCAGAAACACGCAAATAAATGACAATTTTCTGAAATTAAATGCATAATTTAATAGTAGGCTATGGCTATTGTTTATGACAACAAACAAAAATAAATGTCAAATATTTGTCTCATCGGTTTTCGATCGACTTTTGGTTTATAAAGCATTTTATAAACGTTCTTTTGGTATTTTTATTAAATTGATATTTATCAATTTCTTCGAATAATGGCTGTGTATAAAAATTATGAAAGATATGATATGCTGGTATGTTTTATACAGAGTAATGAAAATTCTGAAAAAGCCTCGGAATTATATTTCCAAAGGTAAGATATTATGGTTACGAAAATCATTATTATCATATATTATATAAGTTTTTGCTTAGATATCCAGAAAGAAGGCAACCGTTTTTTGAGATACATGCTCGTTTAAAAGCAAATTTAATTGAGCACGGATCATTTGTTCACCCGCGTCCTAAAACATACAACAAAGAGAACAGGGAAAGAAAAGAGATAGATATTTTGGGATATATAGAAGCAACACCTTCGTCCTCATGTAGAAAAACTAAGAAGGAAATTGGTGTGCCAAAAATAGTGCAATGCAGAGCGCCGGGCACTGTTTTGCCAGTGGTATTTGCAACAAATCGATGCTAACGATTTATTTGGCAGAGTTGTTATCTGGTCAGACGAATGCTTTTTGTCAAGTGTGGGAATTTTTATCGTCACAATATCAGACTGGCATGTTGAAAATTAGCATTTATTTTGAAAGGGCACAACAAGGACGCTTTGGAATTCGTGTGTCATGTTTTATTTTGAACACATAGACATATAGTTTTTAAAATTTTTGAAGCAGGTCTTACAGCACGTAGATACCTGGAAATCCTTGAGGAAGTTATTCCAGAACTGCTCGAAAATATTCCATTAGCCCAATATAATGTCGTTTACCTATAGCAAGACGGTGCCTCAAGTCACATCTCTCGGCTCTTAAGAGAATTTCTTGATAATTACTTCCCTCAAAGATAGATGGGTACCAACGGACCTGTTAGATGGCCTCCACGATCTCCAGATCTCTCAATTTTAGATGTTTTTATGGGGCTATATACAAAATTAAGTATATAAAACAAGATATGACGAGAAGCAAATCATTTAGCCTTTAGAAATCTGCGAACGCGACCAATGTTTTTTTTTTTTAACGCTATTCAAAGAATAACAAAAATGGACCAATTTTGCATTGCATCACCAAAAAAATGTATTTTTTCTTTTTTTTTAATAATGTTATTTTGTGTATGCTATATTGTTACTTTATGCTATAAAACTGTTGTAACAAACTTACTGCTAATAAAAATAAAAAATCTATAGGTATTTTTATATAAGAAGATACTTATATGCAAGGTATGCAATTCTTCGTTAGCAATATGTAACTTTCAATTGTTTATTATTGTTATTCATAGCCTACTATTAAATTATGCATTTAATTTTAGAAAATTGTCATTTATTTGCGTGATTCTGAGAAAAATTAAATATTTTTGATAAGGTAAAAAAAAGACAAATTTTATAATCTATAATATACAGGGTGTTCTGTTTGAAAAAGTAAAATATGGTCCGATAACTTTTTTACCTGACCCTGTATACTAATTCCGAAGGAGGAATTCAGTTCTACGGGAAAAGTTATATAAGAAACAGTTTTCACATTTTGGATAAGTTATCTGAGCTTGAGATCGTTGCCTTGTTGGAAAAGATAAGACCCTTCCAATCCCAATTTATTAACACTGGATATTAAATTGACTAATCCATAATTCATTTATAAATTATACATTTCCTACTCCACTGGCCAACACGCACCCCAGTGAAAGCTATTGTCTCCTGCATGGTTCACTGCTTTTCTTCCTACACACCTTGGCCTCACCATTAGTTCTAAAAAGATTAATGTTTGTCTCGTCGCTAAAACTTAGGGCTACCCAAAACTCTACAGACCTAGAAACATACTCTTTTACAAATTCTAGATGCTTCTTATGGTTCTTTTCGGATAAGATGTCTTGTTGAAGCCGATTTACACTCTGTGTGAATTCACATTTCTTAAAAATTAATCTGTAGCTCTCTGGCCAGGGGCGGGTATAGGATGATGTCGAGGGGGTTTTATATGTTTAAACATATAAAACAGTTAAAGGGTAGTCTTACAGATCCCGCTGAGGAGAGGGGACTAATTGCAATTTTCAATTGATGCAACGCATGTTTTTTACGTAGCATTGTAACCACTGGGTATGCTCAGCCCTCCCTAAATCCGCCACTGTCTCTAAACAATTTTGAGCCACTTAACTTTTGATCTTTTAGTATTTTTGTATGACACTCGATTTTTCGTATGCAGTTAGTTCGAGAGGGCGTCCTAATCGCAATCGTATTTTAAACGAACAAGTCGTTTTAAAATGATAAACAAAATATTGAATGGTAGAGTGTGGCTTACCAACAATCTCGCGTATCTTCCTATATGATTTTTTTGTTTCTTTAAGTCTACTATGACTTTTATTTCGCTCGTGAGGGGAAAGTATTATAATCGTCAAAAAATCACCCTCATAGATTTTTGCAGATCTTTGCATCTTGTAAAACATATCCTGCCATTTCTCTCAGTCTGTCGATCTGTCATTCCGGTCTACGCAATACAAAGCTCAAAAACTACTGATCCGATTGACTTGAAATTTTTGGTCAAAAACATAGGAGGACGAAACGGTGACATTTTGGTAAAATTCCAATGTGGGGGAATAAAATGTCGTCCTCACAAAACGTAAAAAAAATCATTATTAAGAAACTGCTTATCGGATGATTTTTAAAATTTGTGCAAAAATAAAGTGTGATATAGGAATAAACGGGTAAAATGCGGGACACGAAAGAAAACCGGGCGGTCCTTAAAATAAAGGTGCATAGCCTTAAGCAAGTGGAAAAGTAAAATTTGTGTACGCAAATAGATTTTATGTTCCTTTATTTGTTGTAATAGTTTGCCGCTTCACCTATAAAGTGCGCCAGTTAAGCGGTACGGAAGATTTATCGAGGATTTAGTAAATTTCGCACTGGTCCACTTGTAATTGGGATGTGCCTAGAGTCTCCACGCCCTTGCCGCTAGAAGGTTCTAGTTATTTCCATTTATAAAGGCCTGTACTAAAGAAGCTGAAAATAATAGTTTGACTATTCCAATTCAAAATCGAACAGAACGCGCTGCATTTTACACTGGTGTTTCGGAAAGTAGTGTAAGAAAAATTCAAAGAGAACATAATGATCATTAGAATCACAGCCATTAACCTCAAAAATGGCATAGATTTTCTTCATACATTTTGTACAATTGTTCATAAAGTAGCTGTTAATAAACTGCTTCAAAATAATTAATTTTCTGTTCAATACAGGTGTCAAAAAGTATCTAATATTGCAAGTAATGTTTGAAAAACTACAGAAGTCATATTTTTCCAAAATTAACACATCAATGTAGTTATAGTAGGTGAGCCAGCACTGATTCCAGTGAACAAGATTTATCAAAATTTTAGCTGATGCAGTTCGACTTTGGGCTAGTCGGGTATTCCAAAAGTGACCGTTTGTCTCCGTCTGTCATATTACTTTGTACAGGGGGCGTCATTGTGAAGTACTGTTCAGGGTGCTTCCTAATTGCGTGCTAATGTTAAAGGGAGGTGATTCTTGGACCTTTTCAAGAAAAAAGTTTAATGTAAACCTAAAAGCCTTAACTTTGGAGATACAGGGTTTTAAAAAAACATTTTTTTAAATCCTAATTCTGATGCTATTATAGAAAAATAACTGTGTAAAATTTAATACACGTCTTTTGTGCATAAAAGGGCATTTTTTATTCACAATCAATTTTCGAAATTTCTAATGCATAGAAGACGTGTATCAAATTGCATGCAGTTATCTACAATAGCATCAGAATTGGGATGAAAAAAAATGTTTTCTTTTTAAACTTTACCATCCTGCATCTCAAAAGTTAGGACTTTTAGGACATAAAAACACCCCCTTTAACATCAGCACGCAATTAGGAAACGCCGTGTATAGTACTTCACAATGACGGCCCCTGTATAAAGTAATATGACAAACGGAGACAGACGGCCACTTAACCCCGAAATACCCGAGTAGCCCAAAGTCGAACTGCATAAATTAAAATTTTGATAAATCTCGTTCACTGGATCTGATGCTGGCTGCCCTTGTAAAATCTGGACTTGTAAATCGTGTATCACTATACTAGGTGGTCCAATAATAGTGGACGTAGGCAGTAGTCCGGGAACCGTTATGACAGAACTCAAGAAAAAATATATTATAGAAAAATCGATCAAGAAAAATCAAAATTAAATCATTTTAAAGTTCGAAAGTTCGCCGTTTTTGCAATACAAAAGAGATATAGACACACAGTACACGAAAGAAAACAGACAAATATAGATAAAAGTTCATTAAGCATAGTTATATTTTTTAATAATCTGAAGTGCGTATAGTCAAAAAGGAGTGATATATTATTTAAAGAACGACGGGACACCACTGATTTAAAGAGATTTCTTGGCTGACCTTCCTAAATCGATTGACTCCGCCCGGTTTTCTTTCGTGTCCCGCACTTTAAAATTTTTGCATAAACCCATTATGGCTGAACGAAATGGCGGCCTAATGAATTGTTTAAGAATTCAGTACCAAACAACTAGTTATTCAATTGACTTGAATTTAATTAAAAACTAAAAGGTTAATTTTATAGTAGAATTGATTTACTTGCGTATTACTCGAAAACTTTATTTATAATCATCACTAATCAACATTAAACGTTGGTTTATTGATAAATTGTATCGGTTGCCCGGTTACCGTCCGTTTTGTGATATATTAAAAAAACACACATTAATCTATTTGACATACACAAAACTAGTTTTCTTTTTAATATCTTCTGAAATATTTTCCCATTTTCAATAATAATTTTAATACTTCTCATTAATGTTCTATGAGTTTAATATCTGGCGACTGCGGTGGCGTGTGTTGCCGGATAATATGTATCATGCATTCGTGTACTAGTCGAGTTGTTTGTTTGGGATTCAAAAATATAATGCTTAACCCTAATTTATTAACAATGTATATTACATTGGTCCCTAAAATGTCCAAATATCTATGCTCATGCATAATTCCTTTAATAAATAATAAATGCCCAACATAAACCCAAGAGTAAGCTATTTACTACTCATTGTTTCACTATCTTTCTTCCTCAACTATTTAGCCTTACCATCAGATCAAAAACGATTAATTTTTTCTTGTCGCTAAAAATTACAGCTTCCCAAAACTCTACATGGATAGAAACATATTCTCATGAAAATTCTAAAATATTCTTCGGATCCTTTATAAAATGTCTTGTTTAAGCAGATTCTCATTTGTTGTGGATTAACATTTCTTGAAAATACATCTAGGTCTGGTCAATTTTGGGTTACTTTGAATCTCTTAGTCATTTTTTATGACATCGAGTTTTCGCAAGCGGTTGTTTTGTGAAGGAGCCCTAAATCATATTTTAATCGAACCAATTGTTTTAAAATGTTAAACAATATATTTGATGGTAGAATGTGGCTTACAAACAATCTCGCCTACCTTCCTACAAAATTTGTTTGCCCCAATAAATCTAGTATGATTTTATTTCCCACGTAAGAGCTTTTACAATTAAACGTGAAAAAATCACCCTCCGCTATTTTTGCAGATCTTTTCGGATTCTCTCGGATCTCTTGATACCAAAAACATCTGCCATTTCCGTCCGTCTGTTGGTTTGTCATCCTGCTTTACGCTACAAAACTCAAACACTACTTATCCGATTGGCTTCAATTTTTGATCAAGAATCAGGGAACATATAGAGATGAAATGGTTATATTTTGGTAAAAATCCAATATGACGGCCTCACAAAATGTAAAAAAAATTATTACTAAGAAACTGCTTATCGAATAGACTTTAAAATTTGGGCTAAAAAATAAACTTATTGTGACTTAGCAAAATTACTGTCTACGCAAATGTTTAAAAATTTAGTGCAAAATAACTAGTTATGCAATTGTCTTGAAATTTTGCAAAAAAATAATGTGATAAATATGGATAGACTGGTACAAAAAAAATGGCGGCGTAATACATTGTTTAAACATTCGTTAAAACTCCAATTGCTGGTATAAAACCGTCTTTTTATGGAGGAAAATAATAAAGAACATAATCTATGTTTTTGTTTTTTGACTACGTTAACAATGTTATGAAAAATAAAGCAGTTATAATAATGATAAAAATAATGTTATTATTAATAATAATAATAACACTAAAATTAAAGACTTTAAAAAATCGCACTTCATATCATTTGTATAAATTTGTTACCAAATAATTCTATGCATATAAGTATAGACTGCGTATTGTAAGTAGTAGAATTATCTACCTATCTTCGTAATAGAGTATCTTATATTTATTTACTAATTTTTATTTCCTAAAATAACTTTATCACTAACAATCAAGTGACAAACCTTCAAAACGCCAGAAAATTGACAGTTTTCTGTGTTTCAGTGATCTGACTATAACATAAGCATACTCGATGAAATAATGATAAAATAATAGATGGATGCCTTGTAGCACTTGAGATTGTCTTAAATATATAGAGACTTTTTTGGCATAATTTTGTTCCAATAAGTATTTTATTCTACACAGACTGATTTAAATGAAATTTTTGATAAATGTTGGTAACTATTTTTCTTTTAATTTTTTTAAATGCTTATGCTATACAAAAACAATTAAAGTTACCGGTTTGCAACACAAAAATAAAAAAAAAAACAGTTTATATAAAAAATAATAAGTGTAATGGAGAACTTTTTGACCAACTGTACCTATGTCACATGTAAATCCCTTGTTTTTAGTAAAAAAGGAAGAACGTTAGTTTTATAGTATTTATGTTTACTTACATATTAATCACGATCTTAGACATCTCTAACCATAATTTCTTAAAAAAAAGAAACACTAAAATTTGGTTTATCACAAAAACCTTACTAAGAAAAAACGATAATTTAAATCCACGAAACATGCATTAAAACTGAATCCATTGAACCATGTCCAATTATTGCAACAAAACCGCAACAAAAACCAAAGCCTAATCGGCGCCGACCAAACCAAAACCGCTCAATCAAAGTTGGCGCGCGAACAAATCGCCGCTGATTAGCGAAACAATCGAGAGTCGCGTGTTTGCGGCCCCCGGTCCGTGGCCTTCTTGACTTTTCTCTCACGTGCCTGCGAGATACTGAATGAGAAGAAAATTGAGCTCTCGCCGAAGAGAAGCAAAATCTCGTTGGACCATTAGCGCAGCCCGATTCTTGATTCTTGGAGTCGAGGGCCCTCCTACCGAAATGAGAAATTTCGGCATAGGACAATAGAAAAGGACGATGCCAAAAAGGACGACCGCGGAGGGTGTTGCCGAAAATGCCGAGTGGCGGTCAATGAGATCCTGTTTTGTTGTTGCTTTTGTGATTTTTGAAAACCTTTTTAATTTTCATTACATCCGAGAAATACCTACAACTCTTAAATTTAATTACTGGGATCTTCAACAATGTTGCATTGTCGACAAGAATCCAAGAATGTTAGCCAGCCTAAGTTATAGTTTTCACAGTATTGAGGGGATACAGCAGGTGTGTCATAAACGCCATATAAAAATTGGCAGGCATAGTTAAGCAAAAGGGATTCAACCCCAAAAAGTTAGTTTTGAAAAATTCAGCTTTCATGTTTTAAAACGTTTATTAAACCTCTGAATGTGAGAACAAAACAATAGTAATTGGTTTGTACAGGGTATCCGAATTTCGATGCTGTTGCGGGGTATCTCCCTTATTACTGAAGATAAAGAGATGCGGTTTTCGCACCACTGTGCTGCTTTTATGTGAAACCAAAGAAGCCACAAACAAATTTTTCCTAGCCCTCTTCGTTTTTGAAATACAGTGGCGTAGTCAGTTTTTGGTTAGCTACTATCATTTTCGAGGTATAGACTAAAGTTGGGTTTTTTTAAATAGGATACCCTGTATATTTTTTAATATTTGGTTTCCGCTCATTTTTAGCTTCTAAAAAATATATAACACTTGATATTTATTTCAATCCGGTATCGACAATTAAGTCAATTTAAAGAAATTTTATTCTGTTTTTCTAGTAGGCCATGAAAATGTTGTGTTAATTTTCTAAATCTGAATTATCTGTACCAAAGTTTGTTATAATATCGTTATTAAACAATAAATCAGTTAACAAAGATTCATACTATTTAATTTTTACGCTAGGGAAACACACAAACATCTAAGAAATCTACTAAAAAACATCCGATCGTCCTCGACTGTCCCATTCGTAGAGAAAGCCGCATTATTTGGTAAACCTAGCTGCATTCCAAGCAAAATCGCCACAACTTTTAAAACCCCACAAATTTGCAATTTATATCTATTATATTGTATGGTCACCAGTATGGCTAGGAAAAATATGCAGTAAAAAAATGAAATACATGCGCATAAAATGCTTTAAAAAACCTTGGAATATGCATTAATATGCAGTCAATTTTCTCTTAAGTACTTATAAAAAAACACAAGCAAATATGCTTAAAAATTGAAAAATGAATGAAAATATGAAGCTGGACTTTACATATAGAACATAATATTATATAACACTATAATAATCATAATTATTACAAATCCATGGTTGATTTTGTTCGTCTATTATGGTAGCACGTAATAAGATACTTCTCTATATTTTCAGTAGAAAAACTATGTCTCCGATCATCTAAAATATATTTATAATATGAAAACTACCTTTCTACATCACATTAAGTAATAGGGGCATTTTTTAATGCTAAGATAACATCTGGATTCAGTCCTGAAGTTGTTAAATCGGTGTTAAACTCACTTAAAGTGTCAGACACAGAATTAAGCGTATCAAATCCATTATTTTTTTGCAAAACGTAATTAAATTTTTCGTAAACTTTTTTACCAACAGATCCTGGTACCGTACACAACTCGATTTTGCATTTTCTAATTATATCAATAGACTGGGTTAACTCCAAATTTCTTTCCTCTAGTTTAGTAATGTATGTTGCCAACTTTAAAAAATTATTTTTAATAAAAACCAGTTCATTTTTAAGAGAATTTTTAGTTATTAATTCTTAAACTTTAGCTATGCTCATTGCCGCGTCTTTGTCAAGTTAGTAAACAACCTCGCAAAATTGATCATACTCTGCATAAAATCCCGCAGCTTCTAGCCACGTTCCCCACCTTGTGACAATTGGTTCAAGGGGTAGAGGGATATTAGGGAATTTTTCTTTGTAATACTGGACAGGGAATTTTTCTTTGTAATACTGGACACGCAGCAGCGCTTTGGAATATATTTTTTTTCCGTTCAATATTAGAGTGTTAACATCTTCAAATTCATTTCTAACGTATTCTGCTACTCTACTTAATCCATGTGCCAAACAAGTGCAGGTTAGGATAAAAGATTGTCAGTGAAATGCCCGTCTTTAGCATGTATGCCGCTGCATCAGTAACTAAAAGTAAAATCTTCCCATACGGAATAGGATTAGGCAAAAGAAATTAGCTAAACTTTCATTTATAAACTGTGCTATGGGGCAGTGATTTGTTTTATTTAACTCTTTTACTGAAATAAGAAATGGAGTTGATTTGATTGCGTTATCCAAAACTCCAATTAATAAATTAGCTATGTAACGGCCTTTACAGTAGTTGGTTTCATCAACTGCAATCCATAAAAATTTATCATTCAGCGCACTTTTAATTTCGCCCATTGCTTTTTCACATGCCATGGGTAGCTACTTTTTTCTGAGGTTTGATGTACTAGAGATAGGATTATTAAAATGTTTTTCCAAAAAATCTTTAATCTGAGAGTTGTCCAGCTTAGACAAAGGGATATTTGCACTTACAAAAGCTTCACATAATTCTAAAATAAAATTTGTATTGGGGCATTGTTGCTGAGTATTTATGTGTACTATTGTTGTCAGCAATTCTTGCCTTTGGCTTCCAAATTTTAATTTATTCTGGTGGTGTAAATTTGTTCCAATGTGTTGATCAATTTGAAACTTTTTTTCGGAAGTAATCTGAAAAAAATAATATTTGTAATAAAAATCAATATCTATAAATAAAAATCAGTAAATTCGCTTTACCCTGAACATCCCTCGTTGTACATCATTTTTATAAAGGATAATACGGGGTGCCATCAACTATTTCTGTAATGGCTGTTTTGTAACATATACAAGGGTAATTATGTTATATTATCTTCCCCTTAACAAAAAGAAATATTCCTTACGAGGGAAAGTCCAGATAAAAAACCGTATACTTCTATATAGGCAAAGGATTACAAGGAAAGTTCAGAGTAAAACCTATTTATACTTTGCTGTTTTTTAACTTGAATTTTCCCTCGTTACGAATATTTCTTAAAACAAGATAACATAGTAACACGTGTATATGTTCCAAAACAACCATCCTTTATTATCCTTTATAAAAAAGAAAATGATGTACAACGAGGAAAGTTCCGGGTAAAGCGAATTTATTGACTTTTTTTAGCTATGTAGAGAACTGACATACAGACAGACGGAAAGAAAAAATCGAAAACATGTTTTTTGGTATCTAGGGACCCTGAAACGTGAAGATCTGAAAAATCTCAGAGGGTGATTTTTTAACGATTACAATACTTCCCTTTTACGGGAGAAGTGAAAAATTATGAAATTTTTAATATTACCGTAAGTTCTAGACGTCCAGTTATACCTGATCCGATAAAAATGCCATCCCCAATAAAAATTAATGTAAATAAAAATTATATGCAAATATTAATATCACCCTGAATTATTGTTCTAGATGCCCAGCACTACCTGGCCGGTTATTTTAGGTTAGGTTTATAAATATATAAAAGTGATATAGTTCATCGTATAAGCGATCTAGATGTTTTGAATAAATTATAGGATTATTTTTACAAAGGGGATTTCACAACAAGGTATGATGTTTATGTCTCAATACCCTTCGTATTTAGGTATATATACAAAGTACTTTATTATTTTTTGTGGTAAAACCATAAATGATTTGGGAACATGTAGAATATTATAACTTATGTTATTTTGTTTACAAAACGTTCGTTCACTTTTTTTTTGAGAAGTTAGTGTTAGGATGTTATGATCTATAATTTTTTTTTTCATTTGAGTACATGTTGTGGACATCTAATTCATAATTGCGTATTTTCCTCAAGACACTTATATTTTGCTTTGCTTGATAAAATTACGTATTTTACTTAATATCATTATATTAGACTCATTTTACTAATAATTGATGCCTATGTGATGATATTTTTTTTGGTTAGAATATACTAGGATTTTTTTTTGGTTCTCGTACAACAAAGATATTGTAGGTTTATTTTTAAAATCTTATGCAGGTAGCTGTAGGTTTTGGTGGATATATTTTTTTTTATTTTTTATATATTATATAAATTCTATATTCCTTCATTTATATCGTTCTTCTCTAAATCCTTTACCTTTTCTTCTTCTGTGCTGAAAGTTTTTAAATGTCTTTTAGTGTAACCCACATCAATGTTCGTTCGATAATTTTACATTTCGACAGTTTTAAGGAGTATTACGAAAACAAAAACTTTGAGTTCATAGGTGTCACAGAGAGTTGGTTACGTTCAGATATCTCTAATGAGGCAATTAATTTACAAACCTATAATTTAGAAAGAAATGACAGACAGGACCGTCGAGGGGGAGGTGTGGCTGTTTATATCAAGGACGATCTCAAATATGATGTTATTCTGACCGAAAAGTATGATTTTTTAGAAAGTATCTGGATAAAGATTTTTTTAAAAAAGTACGAAATTATTATTGGCACTATTTATAGACTTCCAAATTCTGAAATTGCCTCTTTTTTAAATACATTCGAAGACACGTTAATTAATATTTCCTCCTCATATGAAAACATTTTTTGCATAGGTGATTTTAACACGGATAACTTAAATTATAAAAGCCCTTTGACAAGGCAGCTTTTGTAAACTATAGAACCCTTTATATTAGAACAAATTATGTTAGAGCCGACTAGAATTACCAATAGAACTCAGTCTTTAATTGATCTTATTTTCACGAATTGCGATAAAGTTGTGAATAAAGGTGTTGTTGATTGCCAGTTTTCTGACCATTGCTCAGTTTTCTGTCAGATTAACTATTCTTGCGACCCTAAACCACCTAATAAAATACTATATAGATCACTAAAAAAGATTGATATAAATTTGTTTCAAAGGGCCCTGGAAGCAATAACATTTAATGAGATATATAATATTGAAAATATTGACGAAAAGATAAACTTTTTAAATAATAGTATATTGGCCTTATTTAATAAGCATGTACCTATTAAGCACCTTACTGAACGCAATAAACCTCTCCAGCCATGGATCACAGAAAATATTAAACGCATGCAGAAATTAAGAGATAAAGCCTTTCGTGATTTTAAATCTAGTAAACTGCCTAGCAAATGGGATTATTACAAACAGTTAAGGAATTTAACAAATAAATCAATTACATTAGAGAAAAAAGCTTACTATAGGCATACCTTTCAAAATAGTTCCATAAAAGATAAGTGGAAAGAGCTTAATAAACTGAGGCCAGTAAACACAAAGAAAATTCCGCAGGTTGTTAAAGATACAAATAAATTTAATTCATTTTTTATAAATTCAACCAAAACAAATAATTTGGTAAATAACGATCTAGTAAATTTTTACTCAAATAACACTAAAAATAATCTGAATTCCTTGTTAACTTTTAATACTGTAACAGACAATGATATTCTTCAAATTATAATGAAAATTAAAAGTAAAGCTGCGGGCACAGATGATATTAATATAACTTTAATCTCCCAGTGCTGTCCTCATATTATTGGTTTTATAACACACATTGTTAATGAATGTATTCTTCATGAATATTTTCCTGACGTTTGGAAAAAATCTATTGTCACACCCCTTCCCAAAGTTAGTTCTCCGAAGGATTTAACACAATTTCGTTCAATAAGCATACTTCCAACGTTTTTCAAAAATTGGAAGTGCTGGAAACTCAAATACGCATACATGTTAATCAAAATAATATTTTACCAACGAAACAATGCGGATTTCGCCCTAAACATAGTTGCGCGACGGAAATGGCGGATGTTACTGACGATATCTTTTCCGCTCGAGACAATAACGAAATCACAGCATTAAGTTTACTGGATTTTAGTAAAGCATTCGATTTTTTAAATGATAAAATATTAATTTCTATGTTACACTATATAGGGTTTTCGGTAAATGCGTCAAACATTATTAAATTATTTCTCTCCAGTAGATTTCAACGTGTAAAAATTGATCAAAATTATTCAGATTTTCTTAAAGTTGATTCTGGGGTTCCTCAAGGCAGCATTTTAGGACCTCTTTTATTTAGTATCTATACATGCACTTTCTATGCACATTTTAAATACTGTCAGTACCATCTGTACGCCGACGATACCCAGCTGTATTTATCTTTTAAACCTTCTGACTATAATCAAGCCATTATTAAAATTAACTTCGATTTAGACCAATTGCTTAAAATATCCTCTAAACACATGTTAAATTTTAATCCGTCTAAGTCGGTTGTTCTCTTATTTGGTAATAAAAATATTCTTAATGAAATAAAGCCAGATATGGCTATAAGCATAGAAAATCAACGTTTAAATGTAGTTGAAAGCGCAAAAAGTTTAGGTCTTGTTTTAGATTCACATCTTCGATTTAGTTCTCATATTTCTCACATTCTTAAAAAAACATACTGCTCTCTGAAATCATTGTTTCCGCACAGACACTACCTTAATCAATCCACTAAAAAGGAGCTCTGTGATTCATTAATATTATCACATTTCAATCATTGCGATCATATATATGGTCCATGTTTGGATAGTTATGACTTACGAAGAGTTCAAAAAGTGCAGAACAGCTGTATTCGATTTATCTTTGGTATTAAGAGGAGAGACAGGGTAACCCACAAACTTAAAGAAATTTCGTGGCTAAACATGTATAACCGACGTAAGCTCCATGCCCTTTGCTTTTATTATAAATTACTTAAATTTAAATCACCTCCTTATCTGTATAACAGAATCACTTTTCGCACGGACGTACATCATTTGAATTTACGCAGGAATACCTTAACGATTCCGCGCCATAAAACTGAAATATTTAAGAGATGCTTCTCCTATAACATTGCTTTAAATATAAATTCGTTGCCTCCAGATTTATTACAAATTTCTACGTCATTACAAAGTTTTAAAAGAAACATTACTACTCAGTTACTTAATTCTCAATAGCATTTAAATTACTCTCAGCCTTACTCTTCCTTCTTGTTCTTCTTTCCTTTCGTGTCTTCATTTTTTAATATTGTAGCATTTATTGTTGTATTTTTATTAACTAGCTACTTGCCAAAATGTCTTAATATTAGTTTGTAGCCGCATTGGTAGAACAGAATCTGGACTTCAGAAGTCTGAAATGCGTGCTTTTATTTGCCTTACCTTTGTGATTTTTAATTTTGTTTTTATACATGTATACATGTGGTAAATAATAAACGTTATTATTATTATTTATTATTTTTATTTAATAGGATTTTTTAAAGCTGAAAGTTGAATTGCAAACTTACCGAAGTAGGTATAAGGTCTTTAATTTATGTAAATATCATTAACAGGTATAAAATTAAAATAAAAAACCTAATAATTAATTAACTTACCATTTTAGAACAAATAGTACAAAACACTTTATCACCAGATAATTGTAATTCATTACTGTAATTTTTAATCCAGCTATGTAAAAGCTCCTGCCTGCTAGATGCTATCTTAAGCATGTTTTATTCTAATTTCAAATATAAAATAAACTATAAATACAAAAATATAAGATGTATTATTATCGCACTGCAGTTTTGCAAGAAATGTTGGTCGCGGGTAGCGGGCGTTGCGTCCCTAAAAATTCAGATAATTCAGTAGCTTAAATAGGAATGGGCAAAATATCGATGAATTTATATTTCTTCATGATTTTTTCAGAAAGTAAAATAAAAAAACTTAAAATAAAAAGTAATAAATGCAATAATATGCTCTTAATGCAAAGAATATGCTAGCATATGCCGGTATGCGGTAACACCTTAAAATATGAATGCATATGCAAATATGCAGGTATATCCTAACACTGGAACCTGTGGTGGAAGATAGATCAAAATACAAGAGTTCTAACCACACTACACCACAACTTGTTACGTTCTGGACGCGCGTTTCGCTAACCAAGTTAGCATCATCAGCAGATGATATAAACTAAGTTTATATCATCAAACCAGTTTATATCATCTGCTGATGATGCTAACTTGGTTAGCGAAACGCGCGTCCAGAACGTAACAAGTTGTGGTGTAGTGTGGTTAGAACTCTTGTATTTTGATGCACGTATATGCAAATGCATATTTTTCCTAACCCTAGTCACCAGTAACAAAAACTCCTACTTTATCTTAAACTAAATTCCATTGTGGCAATCGAGAGGCCAATAGTTCTGCTATTTTCTTAGGCAATTCTAAATCTGATATAAGGTCACTCTGACTTATTTTGTGAGGCTTTTTACTGGACCTCGATTAGGAACAGGCAATTCGTCACTATGAGGTACCGGGCGTATGATGGATTATAAATTTGGATGCTGTATTGCAGACTTTTTTCTCCGACAAGCCCTTTTTGATGGGAGATGTCAAGCAAAAGTAAGTCAATAAGGTGGATACAGCGAAGGCTTTCTTACGCTTTTTTCCACTTAACCGGCCGCTAATGTTGGACGCACTTTGTTGCAGCATTTAGGGGGGCCCAATTTTTATCATGGTCTCTAACTTTGCGGCCAAAATACAAGTGGTAGGCCTTTTTCGATTAAAGGGCAAAGAGTATGTTATAGTTTCACAAAAGTCACTTCACCACATAGATAACAAAAATGATCCAGCTTATTTACACTCCCGACATGTTGCACAAATTTCTCAAATACGAACCGCTCTCGATCAACTGGTGGTTGAAATGCAACTAACTAACAATTTAGGATTCATGTTATATGTATATAAAACCATTATAACGTACACCTAGTATTAATAAATCCAGAGCACTTAGGTAAATTATTATAAGAAACATGGATCTATAAAAGCGGAACCTTTTGCAGGACAGATTGTTAATTAGTATAATAAAATAACTAAGATTTTGCTATATTGGCCACGGAAATATTTTTGCTGTTCCCTAATATAATAACAAACCCATGTTTTAAAACTACAAAGCGATAAAACGAACCCGTTTCTGTGACGCCTCTGTATTAGATTTTACCCAATTTTATGACCTCATTACTCTAAACAAAAAGCGCCAATATACACTTTTTTAAGCCAACACACAAAAAATACCGTCGCATAGGCCCAGAGGATATCAACCAATACCAACAGACCTCATATAAGGTAGATAAAAGATATATGTTTCTTCATTCAACTTTTACTTACCAGATAGTAGTCAAAAATCGTACATACGTTGGAACGTTGGGGGAATTTAAATACCGTTTCATATAGCCATAGAGCAAAACAAGCTCTTTTATATTTAGATATTAATATCATGACGAAGCAGTGGAATGTCAGTAATTAAATTAGTCTGAAAATAATTCAATTACTAGAGATATCACAAGTAATTATACCGGTTAGAAGTAATTCAATTATTACTTTTAACGCAGTTCAATTATTTTGTAATAATTTAAACACGGTAATTGCAGTGGGAATGAATACTTTTCAAAAATAATTAGTAATAGTAATTGCGATAACTCTGCCACCAACCATACCTATAACTTTGTACAAAATAAAATAGGAAGTCTGCTTTAATTTATACACGGGAGCTGAACAATTACGAACCAAAATAATGTCTCATGACGTAGGAAACTGGTAATTGTTTTGTTTTTGTGTCATTCAACACTTAAAAAATGCATATTAAATCGCAAATAAAATATTTAGTATATCCCCAAATTATTTTATTTTTTTCCTATAGATTTGTCGTTTCATTGTATTTCTGTTTTATTTGGTCCTTAATTAAAATCGTATTTACATTTAAGTTTTTAAAAAAATAAATGTTTTTCTGTTTATTATACAATCATTTTCATATGAAATAACGTACGAGAATGCAGTTATGTTAAATTAAAATGGGTCTTGTAAATATTATAAACTCAAACGTTTGAGGTTTTTTTCTGTATTAAAATAGTATATGCTGTATATAGTAAATTAAAAGAAAACATTTCTTGTGGTACATACTTTTTTTCAAAAAAAAATCGAAAAATCTTCACAATTTAACTAGGTGTACGGAAATTCAAAAATAGTTCGACAAAATTTAAAGAAAATATTATATTTAAGGTTTTACTATATATATATATATATATATATATATATATATATATATATATATATATATATATATATATATATATATATATATATATATATATATATATATATATATATATATATATATATATATATATATATGCATATATATATATATATATATATATATATATATATATATATATATGTATATTGTTTAATATGAAGCCCGGTATGTCCCACAGACTACCCGAATCCCTAAATATTGGTTTGAACAAAGTGTATTTTATTGAAAAACAACTTAAATCTTACAGTTATTGCAAGCAAAGGCAGAGGGGTAATTTTTTCTTGATATACAGAAATCGTTATATTTTCCAGGTTTTATGAATCCCATACGTTTTTAGAAAATAAGCCCGCTGTGTAAAAATGTATATACTTGTTAAATTATACGAAGCCCAGCTGCGTTGCCAATATGCTCAAGCAATACAAGCATTTTTATTTATTCTTAACAGTGATCATACTTATTTTTGATTAATGGAGAATTATATTAAGTAAACATTTTTAACTGTGAATAGGGTAATTCGAAAAACTGAAGAAGTCATTTTTGTAATAGACTAATATTTTCTATGCGTTAATAGAAAAAATGGTTTCATTATTTTTACTACAATTTTAAGTATTATATTTCAAAGTATTGTATTGTGATTATCAATCAGATTATTAATGCAAGAAAATATTTTTGTTGTGGTACTTTACCATTTCTTTTATTTTGATTTGATCGTATGTGGCGTTTGAATTAATCACCAATTAATGAAAAAATATAAAGTTTTATAAATTGTGGTTACCTCCATATGTAAAAACCCTTGGTCTGAAAATAAATGTTTAAGAACTTTTAGTTTATTTGTTAAAAAATTATTGCACATTTAAGGTCGTAATCATTACTAACTAACAAAAGAAAATAAAACTAATAATTTGGATATAAAACTTTATTAAAAAAATGTGTAGTTATTTACATATTTAAAGTACTAACTGCCGTCAAGTACTATTTTTAGCAATATAATTATATACTACAAGAAAATGTTTATTTTTTTTTGTGACACCTTACCACTCACAGAAAGGCTATAAAAAATGTAAAGTTTTAAAAGTGCAGCATTATTTAAGTCTATATAATTACTAACACATTAAAACTAACTGCTTTTAAGTACTATTTATAACAATCGGATTAGGGGGGTAATTGGAACCAATTGTTCAAAAAGATTTAAAGTTCCCAATCAGTGGAGCATTTATAGTGTCATTCTAATGAAGGTTTTGTTTTAAAATTTAAAAAATGCATTAAATGTGTTGAGAATACGTGTTCATAGTTTAATACAGATTCAGGTAAGATATGTTTTATCTCTTTTATAATGTAAAATAGATCAAAAAGGTTGTAATATTTACTAGATAAAACTTAAATATTGTGAAATGAGATCTTCTATCTTCCCCTAACAAATATTTTCTAATGTTTTTAAGAAATCAGGGACTTCACAAGAATCGAAGGAAGCATCTATTTAGTACGAAAGCTCTCACGATTGGAGTCAACTAAGAAATCATGGTTTTTGGGTTTAGACCTTTTCAAATTGAAATTTGTTTCAAAATTACAATTTGGCCATTTTTTCCCATTCAAGCATAAATATACATTTCCATTAATAAGTTCTAAACAGTTCAAAAAATTAAATTAATGTAAAAGACCAAGAAGTTACAGAACAGAATCAGTAATTTTCATTTATAGTAAAAATGGTTAGTGGCACTGTAGTAAAAATTCCTGTGAGGTAAAAGGAGTCGCAACCTGGGAAAAAGTAATGCCCTATAAAGTGTTCTGAAATGTTTCATAGCCACTCTGTAGGCATTATTCACAGCATACAGTAAATCTAATGTTATATAATGAAAACTAAAAAAATTAAAATATTAACACTCACTATCTCAAAAACGAATGCCTTGCAAGCACATGTTAATATGAACTTCTAGCCCTAAAGTGAGCTAAAAATGATGTCCTGCATTTTTCGTCACCAACCAAAAAAACACCCTGTATCAAAGTAAATACAAAATTTGGACACTAAATACAATTTGATATCAGCTCGAAAGCTGGCCTCATGTTTCATTGCTAAATCTGCTTAAAAGCAGATGATCTATTTTTATATATATATTTGTCCTGTTAATGCTTAGAATATACTCTGTTAGTGCACAGGCGGGACTAATGCTTCACAACCATATGTGTGTTCAAAAAAGTATGCAACATATGGAAAACTTTATTAAGTAGGTATACATTTAGAAATTTTTATTTCTGATTAAAGTTGGTGCTTATAGAAAAAAATAGTTTAGACAGTAATAAACTTTAGGTCAGATATACAGGGTTATCAAAACATACAAACAAATGGATTTTAACACTAAAATTACAAAAAATACAATTTTTGTGGTGGCAGTTTTAAAGGCCAGCAAAGTTTTTTCATATATGTTATTTTTCACTACAAATAACTCCTTTTAACTATACTAAATACGGAAATATTTTACTTAGCTGTCAATTACGATCTTTTGTGCAGACCTTTCAAATTGCCTAGCACAGGATTGACACTGAAGGAAAAAACTAGGATTATTTTTTTAAAGTTATACTTAACGTTTTAATGTCGTTTTTGTTTCCATGCATTTCTGTTGAGTTATGTTCTGGTTTTTGATTGGTTTGCATTGTTTTTATGTAGTATGAAATTTACGGGGTGTATGCTTTTAACATACTGCCGTGCGAATTTTCTATATTTTTCTGAACAAATTTTCTAAATATTAATCCATAGAAAATAGTTGAACGTTAATTTAATTAAAAAGATAATGATATTAATCTGATAATGTGTCAAAGATCAAAATGAGGATCTTGTACGATTTATTTTGTCTTTAGCGCAAGATATGCTAGTATTATTTTCCCTACCGCTTAACAATTAACCAAAACCATTTCGCTGTACATTTTTTAACGTTCATACAAATTTTTCTAAAATCCGCTTTGAACGTTTCATTAATATAAAAATACAATATAATATAAAAATATTCGCGCGGTTTTTTGAAGCCCGGGCCACGAATTCCCACTTCGAATTCTTAACCATAATACACAAATGTCTAATCTTCTTATTAAAATTATAATCCAAATTTTCTGCGACGCTGCCATGTCGCCGGTACGGCTAAAGTCGTCGTATTTAGTGGGGCTTTTCAAACCCGTAGAACCTATACAGAGTTGTATATCATGTACACACAACGACTAGAGCGCCAACTACAGTACGATAGCGTGAACCCTGAAGCGTATGTTTTTTGAGAGTCACATGTAAATATGAAGCCCAAGCAAAAAATTAGGTATAGTTTTCTTTAATTTTGGTGTGAACGTAGGAAAGCTTTATACACTTTTGTATTTAGGAAGTTCGAAGGAGGGCTTCCAAAGGTCGCAATGGGCTTCGAATGCCCGTGCAATATGACATTTCGGGCTTCCGAATGACGATATATATATATATATATATATATATATATATATATATATATATATATATATATATATATATATATATATATATATATATATATATATATATATATATGTATATATATATATATATATATATATATATATATATATATATACAGTGTGTCCGAAATTGGGTATGACAGTTTTGGGATCTCGGAAACCGTTGAGACAATTATGTTTGTAATATAACGCCGTTTTGCTCGCGATTCTTTTTTTTTTAGTTCTTGAGATATTTTGAAAAAACCAAAAAACTGCATTTTCGGAAAAGTCCTATAATTTATTTATTTACGAAAATTTTCAAAATCTGTAAGAACATTATTAAGGCAACATTTTACGTAGAGTGCACCTATTAAGTCAGATTTTACATACAACGTTTCGATTTTCTAGAACCATCATCAATTTTGTTTTTTCTTATGGCCGCTGTGTTCGATTTTAACAGTTTTGAAAAGAGTATTTCTTTAGCTTTTCAACGGTGTACCACACTTTGTAATTAGGTTATTACTAAAGGTGCAAAAAGTGCGTAGAGGAAATATTTAAACGTTTTTTGGAATTATCAAAGTAAAAAGTTAAAAATTAATAGTGTTAAATAGCAATATATTGTAATTTAACATCCAGTTCTACAAAAAATCAGTAAAAACTACTTAATAACATAATTGATTCGTGCACAATGTTCACACATGTTCAAACTACCACCCGCATATAACACTAACATCTTTGCCCAAGTAGGCTTTGCGTTTGAAATAAGACTGTTTAAACATTTTTTCGAATTATCGATATAAATTAAAATTTAATAGTTGCAAATAGCAATATTTTTAAATTGGACATTAAATTCTGCATAAAATCAGTAAGTTCTACTCAGTAACATTAATACTATGTGCACTCCACATAATGTACCCCGAAGAACGACTGCCGTCAGAACTTCTTTTCAAGCGCTGCACTGATTAGAAGCTTGCTAGG
This sequence comes from Kuschelorhynchus macadamiae, assembly GCA_030620095.1. NCBI lineage: Eukaryota > Metazoa > Arthropoda > Insecta > Coleoptera > Curculionidae > Kuschelorhynchus > Kuschelorhynchus macadamiae. The sequence continues at coordinate 31,751 of JAUTXW010003089.1, forward strand.
GTTAGCCAATTTTAAGAATCGCAACAGAAAGTATGCAAGTATGACAAGGAATGGAATAGGCAAATATTAGAATATTTTAATGAAAATCTGGTTTTTTCCATAAGAAGAATTGAAACAGAACTTCACATTCTGAAGTCAACCGTTCATGGCGATTTAACTAAGTACTAACCTTACAAGAATTAACAGAAAATCAGTATGAACTACCTATTCAATAAAATTAATAAAAAAATGCTACATAATACTAGGATTAAAAATGTTTTTTTCTATGCAGTGTCCGCATTTCCTTTCAACTGTTCTGATTACCTGTTGAATGGTATTTCTATCTGTATTTTGTAGAATATTTCGGGTTCGCTGCTCAAGAACTTGCCTATTTTCTGGGGGGTCAAATTCGTATATTTCATTTTTCGCACATCCCCATAAATAAAAATCCAACGGCGTGATATCCGGGGATCTAGCTGGCCAGCGGACAGGACCACTGTTGGATATTACGTTTTCACCAAAAGTTGTTGTTAAAAAGGTTTGTACATCCCTGCTGTTATGTGCAGGACAACCGTCTTGCTGAAACCACAAGCCATTAAACTGATCATCTGGCACAGCTTCTCGAATGGCAGGAACTATTTGATTCTGTAACATGGCAAGGTATCTTGGGCCTGTCAGTGTCTGATCAAAAATAAAGGGACCAATGAGACGATTTCCTTAAAAGTAATGGAAAATATTGAATTATAAGCAATTCAATTAGACTATGTTTATCTTACCAAGCATCCCGCACCACATATTAAAACCAAATCGCTCTTGCAGTCTGCGTGGATCGCGTAGTTGCGGATTTTCAATAGCCCAATAATGGTGATTTTTTTTATTAAAAATGCCACAGTTTGTAAAATGAGTCTCATCTGACCAAATGATTTTATTGCAAAAAGCGGGATTTTCTCGACATCTATTGATATACCAATTACAAAAAACAATTCTTCTTTCGAAATCACCTGCTTGAAGTCCTTGCACAATTGTTGGCTTGTAAGGACGATATTTAGTTACTTTTAAGACGCCATGAACGGTAGATTTTGGAATTTGAAGTTCTGTTTCGCTTCTTCTTGTAGATGAAGTCGGATTTTCATTAAAATATTCTAGGATTTGCCTATTGCGTTGCTCGTTGTCTTTTGCATACTTCTTTCTGCGAATCTTATTAAAACTGCCAAACTCAAGCAAGTTTCTAACCAGCGTTTGAAAATAAGTTCTGCCAGGCTGCCGTCTTTCGGGGTACGTGTCAAAATACACATCCATGGCCCTGTTTGCATTTCTTTCATTTTTAATATAACACATCAAACATTTCTTCATTAGAAAAGTTTAACGCCATTGTAATCCTTATTAAAACAGCGATGAATGTTAAATAAAACTTAAACGTTGCATTTTTGACAGATTAAAAGCATTCTATTATTTCAAAACCAAAGCCTACTTGAGCAAAGATGTTAGTGTTATCTGCTGCTGGTCATTTGAACATTTGTGAAAATTGTGCAATGTTATTGAGTAGTTTTTACTAATTTTACACTATTAATTTTTAATTTTTTACTTCGATAATTCCAAAAAACTTTTAAATATTTTCTCTACTCACTTTTTGCTCCTTTAGTAATAACCTAATTACAAAGTGTGATACACCGTTGAAAAGCTAAAGAAATACTCTTTTCAAAACTGTTAAAATCGAACACAGCGGCCATAAGAAAAAACAAAATTGATGATGGTTCTAGAAAATCGAAACGTCGTATGTAAAATCTGACTTAATAGGTGCACTCTACGTAAAAAGTTGCCTTAATAATGTTCTTACAGATTTTGAAAATTTTCATAAATAAATAAATTATAGGACTTTTTCGAAAATGCAGTTTTTTGGTTTCTTCAAAATATCTCAAAAACTAAAAAAGATAGAATCGCGAGCAAAACGGCGTTAAATTACAAACATAATTGTCTAAAACTTTCTCCATTTAAACGTTTTTGTAACTATCACGGTTTCCGAGATCCCAATACTGTCATAACCAATTTCGGACACACTGTATATATATATATATATATATATATAAATATATATATATATATATATATATATATATATATATATATATATATATATATATATATATATATATATATATATATATATATATCTATTTCTTGTTACGACGTTGGTGTACGTAGAATGAAAACATACTATCATTTAATGCTCCCAACGAAAGCCAGAAGTCACAATGTAATTCAATGCCGGTCGTGGTATTAGCCAGCGGAGTAGTTGTTTTTGTAATTCCATTTTGTGCCTTTGCCCTACCCGGGGGCTCGCTATGGCGGCCTGATGAGCTCTAATAAGAGCGAAATCGCGATCGTCGTTTGAGTAGAATGGATCATTGTGTCTGCTGTGATGCAGAACATGTTCCAAACAAGGATCATTTTCTTATTACAACGTTGGTGTACTTGGAATGAAAACATACTGTCAAATATATATATATATATATATATATATTCCGGGTGTACATCCGTTCACTAATGTCGTTCTGAAAAGAACAGTTTTGCTGACGTTTCGCCAAAATCACATTTGGCGTTTTCGAAGCTTTCTTTCTCGCGTCCGAATAGAGACTGAAGTGTTGGTGACTGCGACGCTTCCTTTTATACCCCCACTCGGGGCCGAAGGTTATATCTGCGCAGGCGTTCGTCGTTATTTATGTTTTCCGGATGGTGCTGTTATTGTTGCGCTAATTGCGCTTGAGTTTTTGCGATTTTAGATTTGTCGATTATTGTCTTCCATACTGTTGGTAGTTTTAATGATTCGTCCCTTTTATTTAAATCACCTTGCTTTTCAATTTCTATGGCTTCTCGGATTATTCTGGTCTTATAATGTTCTATACTGGCAATCTCCCTACACCCATCGAAATTTATTTTATGGCCGGTTTCCTGATGATGTAGGAATAAAGCTGAGTTTGTTTGTTTATTTCTGATGCTGAGTTTATGCTCTTCTACTCTTGCTGATATTCGCCTGTTAGTTTGCCCTACATACAACTTTTCACAGTCCTGGCACGGAATACTGTACACTCCGTGGTTTTCTAGTTTGATTTTATCTTTTGGGTTTCCGAGTAGTTTACCTATAGTTGTTTGTGGCTTGTGTATTGTTTGTATGTTGTGTTTCCTCAGAATTCTTCCGACTCTGTCTGTTGTTCGGGAAACTTGTGCATTAATAGCTTTCTCTATGGTGCGATTTGTGTAGCCATTTTTCTTTAAAGCACTAGATATTACCTTAAGTTCGTTTTGTCTCGTCTGTGTTTCAGTTAGTCGCACGGATCTAGATATTAGAGTATTTGCCACAGCTTGAATTTGTGCTGGGTGATGATGTGATTTTGCATTTAAATATCTGTCTGTATGTGTTGCCATATAATAAATATGTCATCCACATAACGAATCCATAATTTGGGTTTTAAACTTGCTTTCTCAAGAGCTTCTTTCTCGAAGTATATCATAAATAAATTCGCGACTACTGGTGATAGCGAGGATCCCATTGGAGCACCATCCATTTGTTTATACATTTGCCCGTTGAAAGAAAAGTAAGTATTTTTGAGGCAATGCTCCGAGAGTTCTATTATATGTGCCTGGAAATCCTCGTTCATAGCAATCTTATCCAATGCTTCGTCGATGGGAATACTGGGATGTAACGATTTGACATCTAGGCTTGTTATGATATCGTTTTTTTCAAGGACGATATCTCGTATAATTCGAGTGAAATGCTCCGAGTTTTTTACAAATGAATCAGCTTTTTCTACAGTTGGTTGCATAATTTCAGAAAGGTATTTCTCCAGTTTTTGTAGCGGCGAATTAACAGCACTAACAATAGGTCTGATAGGCGCGCCTGGTTTGTGTATTTTTGGTAAACCATAGAGTTTAGGACATCTGCTGTTTAGGCATCTGAAAATAAAAACATCACAATCCTTCCAGCAGATAAAGGAAACGCAACTGTGCTTATGAATACTCAAGATTACGTACGAAAAATGCAGGATATCCTACAAGACAATTGTTATAGGCCTGTTCCAAGGGACCCGACAACGTACCTAGAAAAAACAACTAAACAGATATTTAAATGCAAAATCACATCATCACCCAGCACAAATTCAAGCTGTGGCAAATACTCTAATATCTAGACCCGTGCGACTAACTGAAACACAGACGAGACAAAACGAACTTAAGGTAATATCTAGTGCTTTAAAGAAAAATGGCTACACAAATCGCACCATAGAGAAAGCTATTAATGTACAAGTTTCCCGAACAACAAACAACAAAAAATATGAACCGGGAAAGCAACGAGTAGTCTTACCATATGTAAAAGGCACAACAGACAGAATCGGAAGAATTCTGAGGAAACACAACATACAAACAATACCCAAGTCACAAACAACTATAGGTAAACTACTCGGAAACCCAAAAGATAAAATCAAACTGGAAAACCACGGAGTGTACAGTATTCCATGCCAGGACTGTGAAAAGTTGTACGTAGGGCAACCTAACAGGCGAATATCAGCAAGAGTGGAAGAGCATAAACTCAGCATCAGAAATAAACAAACAACCTCAGCCTTATTCCTACATCATCAGGAAACCGACCATAAAATAAATTTCGATGGGTGTAGGGAGATTGACAATATAGAACATTATAAGACCAGAATAATCCGAGAAACCATAGAAATTGAAAAGCAAGGTGATTTGAATAAAAGGGACGAATCATTAAAACTACCAACAGTATGGAAGACAATAATCGACAAATCTAAAATCGCAAAAACTCAAGCGCAATTAGCGCAACAACAACAGCACCATCCGGAAAACATAAATAACGACCAACGCCTGAGCAGATATAACCTTCGGCCCCGAGTGGGGGTATAAAAGGAAGCGTCGTAGTCACCAACACTTCAGTCTCTATTCGGACGCGAGAAAGAAAGCTTCGAAAATGCCAAATGTGATTTTGGCGAAACGTCAGCAAAACTGTTCTTTTCAGAACGACAGTAGTGAACGGATGTACACCCGGAATGAAAACACAATATATATATATATATATATATATATATATATATATATATATATATATATATATATATATATATATATATATATATATATATTATATATATATTTAGTAATACCTTAAATATAATATTTTCTTTAAATTTTGTCGAACTATTTTTGAATTTCCGTACACCTAGTTAAATTGTGAAGATTTTTCGATTTTTTTTTGAAAGAAAGTATGTACCACAAGAAATGTTTTCTTTCAATTTACTATATACAGCATATACTATTTTAATACAGAAAAAAACCTCAAACGTTTGGGTTTATATTATTTACAAGACCCATTTTAATTTAACATAACTGCATTCTCCTACGTTATTTCAGATGAAAATGATTGTATAATAATCAGAAAAACATTTATTTTTTTAAAAACTTAAATATATATACGATTTTAATTAAGGACCAAATAGAATAGAAATACAATGAAACGACAAATCTATGGGAGAAAAATAAAATAACTTGGGGATATACTAAATATTTTATTTGCGATTTAATATGCATTTTTTAAGTGTTGAATGACACAAAAAGAAAACAAGTACCAATTTCCTATGTCGTGAGATATTATTTTGGTTTGTAATTGTTCAGCTCCCGTGTATAAATTAAAGCAGACTTCCTATTTTATTTTATACAACGTTATAGGTATGGTTGGTGGCAGAGTTGTCGCAATTATTTTCAAAAATAATTTTATGCAATTACAATTACTAATTATTTTTGAAAAGTATTTTATTCCCACTGCAATTACCGTGATTAAATTATTAAGAAATAATTGAACTGCTTTAAAAGTAATAATTGAATTACTTTTAACCGGTATAATTACTTGCGATATCTCTAGTAATTGAACTACTTTCAGGCTAATTTAATTACTGACATTCCACTGAATCATCATAATATTATATCTAAATATAAAAAAGCTTGTTTTGCTCTCTGGCTCTATGAAACGGTATTTAATTTCCCCCAACGTTCCAACGTATGTACGATTTTTGAGTTCGACTACTATCCAGTAAATAAAAGTTGAATTTAGAAACATATATTTTTTATCTACCTTATATTAGGTCTGTTGGAATTGGTCGATATCCTCTGTGCCTATGCGACGGTATTTTTTGTGTAATTTTTAATGGTAAAAGTGTATATTGGCGCTTTTTGTTTAGAGTAATGGCGTCTAAAATTGGGTGAAATCTAATACAAAGGCGTTACAGAAACGGGTTCGTTTTATCGCTTTGTAGTTTTAAAACATGGGTTTGTTATTATACTGGGGAACAGCAAAAATCTTTCCGAGGCCAATATAGCAAAATCTTAGTTATTTTATTATACTAATTAACAACCTGTCCTGCAAAAGGCTCCGCTTTTATAGAGCCATCTTTTCTATAATAATTTACCTAAGTGCTCTGGATTTATTAATACTAGGTGTACCTTATAAGGGTTTTAAATACATATAACATGAATCTTAAATTGTTAGTTAGTTGCATTTCAACCACCAGTTGATCGAGAGTTCGTATTTGAAAAATACCTCCCTGTCGGGAGTGTAAATAAGCCGGATCATTTTTGTTATATATTTGGTGAAGTGACTTTTGTAAAGCTATAACGTACTCTTTGCCCTTTAATCGAAAAAGGCCTACCACTTGTATTTTGGCCGCAAAGTTAGAGACCATGATAAAAATTGGGCTCCCCATAACTGCTGCAACAAATGTGCGTCTAACGTGGGTACAGCGAAGGCTGCACATTGACTTACTTTTGCTTGACATCTCCTATCAAAAAGGGCTTTTCGGAGAAAAAATTCTGCGATACAGCATCCAAATTTACAATCCATCATACGTCCGGTACCTCATAGTGATGATTTGCCTGTACCTAATCGACGTCCAGTAAAAAGCCTCACAAAATATGTCAAAGTGACCTTATAACAGATTTAGAATTGCCTAAGAAAAAAGCAGAACTATTGGCCTCTCGATTACAACAATGGAATTTACTTCAGGATAAAGGCGGAGTTTTTGTTACTGGTGACTAGGGCTCGGAAAAATATGCATTTGCATATTTGCATATGCATTCATATTTTAAGGTGTTACCGCATACCGGCATATGCTAGCGTATTCTTTGCATTAAGAGTTTATCTTTGCATATATTACTCTTTATTTTAAGTTTTTTATATTTTGTTTTCTGAAAAAATCATGAAGAAATATAAATTCATCGATATTTTGTCTATTTCTATTTAAGCTACTGAATTATCTGAATTTTTACGGACGCAACGCCCGCAACCCGTAAGCAACATTTCTTGCAAAACTGCAGTGCGATAATAATACATCTTATATTTTTGTATTTATAGTTTATTTTGTATTTGAAATTAGAATAAAACATGCTAGATAGCATCTAGCAGGCAGGAGCTTTTACATAGCTATATATATATATATATATATATATATATATATATATATATATATATATATATATATATATATATATATATAAAAATCACAAAGGTAAGGCGAAATCGCGATATATATATATATATATCGCGATTTCGCTCTTATTAGAGCTCATCAGGCCGCCATAGACTAGCAAGCCCCATGTAGGGCAAAGGCACAAAATGGAATCACAAAAACAACTACTCCGATGGCTAATACCACGACCGGCATTGAATTAGATTGTGACTCCTGACTTTCTTTGGGAGCATTAAGTGATAGTATGTTTTCATTTCACGTACACCAACGTCATAGCAAGAAAATGGTCCTTGTTTGGAACATGTTCTGCATCTCAGCAGACACAATGATCCATTTTAGTCAAACGACGATCGCGATTTTGCTCTTATTAGAGCTCATCAGGCCGCCATAGACTAGCAAGCCCCGTGTAGGGCAAAGGCACAAAATGGAATCACAAAAACAACTACTCCGCTGGCTAATACCACGACCGGCACTGAATTACATTGTGACTCCTGGCTTTCGTTGGGAGCATTAAATGATGTACGTTTTCATTCCACGTACACCAACGTCATAACAAGAGAATGATCCTTATTTGGAACATGTTCTGCATCTCAGCAGACGCAATGATCCATTTTAGTTAAACGACTTATATATATATATATATATATATATATATATATATATATATATATATATATATATGTATTAATATATATATATATATATATATATATATATGTATTAATATATATATATATATATATATATTCATTCCACGTACACCAACGTCATAACAAGAAAATGATCCTTATGTGGAACATGTTCTGCATCACTCCATCACAGCAGACACAATGATCCATTTTAGTCAAACGACGATCGCGATTTTGCTCTTATATATATATATATATATATATATATATATATATATATATATATATATATATATATATATATATATATATATATATATATATATATATATATATATATATATATATATATATATATAGCGAGAGGGTGGGTAGTTCTGACTAACTAGTTAAAACAAAACGTGCTAAATCTAGTGGGGCTGTAGTCAAAGAGAGGGGACCTTAGATTAAAACACTTTGTTGCTTTGCCAAGCTTTCGGCAACTGTTTATTGCCTTCCTCAAGACAGCCTAAAAATTGTTATTATTTTGTATTAACATTTATTTTAAAAACTCGTAAACCAACTAGTGTGAAGTAAGGGAAGGAGAGCAAAAATAAAAAAAACACGATCTCTATTTTACAATAATAATTTGCCTTTAAAATACGTAAAATGGCCGACAGTGTCTGCACGTTGGAATAAACCAAATCTTTAAGAATTTTAAAATGTGTTAATATAACAACATCCAAGTCAAAACTAGTGATAAAAAGGTGTAAATAATATGTATATAGGTCTTTAGCAATGTTGAGAATTTTTCAGTGTTGTTTCTTCAAGAGTAAAACCAAGTAGTAAGTCCGCAACAACTTTTTTTAAAATAAATGTTAATACAAAATAATAACAATTTTTAGGCTGTCTTGAGGAAGGCAATAAACAGTTGCCGAAAGCTTGGCAAAGCAACAAAGTGTTTTAATCTAAGGTCCCCTCTCTTTGACTACAGCCCCACTAGATTTAGCACGTTTTATATATATATATATATATATATATATATATATATATATATATATATATATATATATATATATATATATATATATATATATATATATATATATATATATATATATATATATATATATATATATATATATATATATATATATATATATATATATATATATATATATATATATATATATATATATATATATATATATATATATATATATATATATATATATATATTATTAACTATTAAGGACTTGACTACGGCCCTGTATCACCAATCAAAAAGTGATTATTTTAATGTCAAACCTATACACTATGAAGAAAACCGCAGCTGTAGTTTTGAAACTTTTTTACATTATTTTCACATTAACTTCATATTCATTAATTATTTTAAACCATAAAGGTCTCATCAATAATTGTTTTCTGCGGGATAATAAGCCAGAAGTCTGCAGCCAAGTCGATCATGTCTTCACATAACGATCCGAGTAGGTACAATAATTTAAGTATTGTTACTTTTAGTATTTTTTCACAGGGTATTAAATTGTATTAATCATTTTTACTTCCACATATAACACCCTGTAAAAGCACTGGAAATGCTAAAATTTTGGAAAAATATAAATTGCGTTTTTCCAACGTTTTAGAGTTCCTAGACCCCCAATAAAAAAGACATATTTTAAAAAGAATTAAGTCAACAATAACTTGAGAATGGTCACACCGATTCGTTTTAAGTTTGTAGGTATTTGTAGAATTGGGGTATCATGGGCGCAGATCTTAGAACTTTTTAAAAGCTATAAAAATCATATTTTAAGAAGAAAATACGTCAATTGTGTTTCCTTTTTTTTGTATACAATATAAATATACCCAGTATTTAGGGTAGCCCCGGAAGCGCAAAACTAAAATTTAAAAAAAACGGTGAAACATGTCAAACATTTTTATTTTTTGTATATAAAAACATTTTACGGTGTAGTTTTGGGACGACGAAATAACCACCTGAAAAAATTATTTCAGAAGCAATTAAATTGATTAGAATACCTGGAAATCCAGTTACATAGCCTAGTTCCGAAAACCATTTAAAAGGCAATTTAATTAAAAATAAGCAGTAATGAGAAATTTTACTTAAGTAGCAATTACAAATGCTCGAAAGTTAACTGCAAGTGAAAATAAATTAGTACACAATTCCCTTAAATATATAAAAAATATAGATTAGACAATATCATATAGTTCAAAATACGAATGATGTCAGCTTAAGACCATCATGGGTGTATGACCAGTTGCTCGACCTGTGCGTCATATATCTCCTTCCTCCTTGAATTCGGAAAAGAAGGGTGGACTGGTTTTTCAATTTCAAGTTCGATATAGATTTGTGGAAAATTTTGTTTTTTCTTTTGGGACTGCTTCTTGCACTTCCAAATTCTTCTTATTTCATATGCCAGGGTGATAACAATAATTATAGATCCAGATGTTTCAATTTGTTAAATTTGACACCTGACTTGTACTCCCGTGCTTTATTTAATTCATCTAGATTTATTTCTTCAAGTTGTAGTTTTAAATTTGGTTTGTCTTGATGAGTATACGAAAACCTAGGCAGCCCCTATACATTACCCTTGAAGTTCTATCTTTTTCTCTATTTTGTATTTTTTGTTAATGATTTCTATTGAACATGAAGGTAATACGCCTCTACTGGATTCTTTGACTTTGTACAGTCCTCTTTGGTATTTGCTCTTTATTATCGTATCGCTGAATGGAATAATTAAGTTTTCTTCTCTATTAAGGCGCTGAATTGTTGTTTTCTTATAGTGTATGTTGTTTAGTAGAAATTCGTGCTTTGTTGTGGTTAGCATTTTGTAAACGCAGGATTCATCTTTTGACAGTGTGCTTTGCTTGCAGATGAAGATATCTTCTGTTACGGACCTTCTGTTATGGTCGAGTAGTTTTATTTCGTGAGCAGTGTTGTTTAGGGATATAGCTTGGTTAGGGATTGAAATGAGGTATTTTTTATATTATATAAATTGTGTAGTAATGAAAAGTGTATGGAAAAAAAATTTATTATCTTTAATTATTACTTGAACAGAAATATTTATTTAGCACTTAATTAATTCGTTAAATTTAGGTATACAATTTGCTCCGTATAGATTTTATAGAATATAATTATGAATCAGATTTACATGGGCAATTGAAATTGCATTTTTTACACACAAGCATAATGTTATCTAGTATTGGAGATAAGTATAAAGCATTACTTATATTTGCTCCTGCATCTTCTAATAATTTTAATTTGTTAAGTAGCATATTTTAGTTTATTTTAAGTGTTTTTAGGCTTGGTTTATGTGTGTTAATAATGTTTGATAATACGGTATGATCGTATTTTTGTTGTAACTTTCTTCGTTATCGGAATCAAGGGTTCCAAAGAACAATTTATTTACCTTGCCGACGCGATGGCATTAAATAAACTTCTTCGTCTAAAAGATGTATAACACTTTTGTATTAGCTAAGATTGTTTGCAACTAGTAATTTGTTTATTTGTATTTATGAGGGTTTAAAGTTGAAAAGTTTTCGATTGTATAGGCGTTAGTTATTGTTTCTTGCCTTTTTCTAAAAGATGAATCTTATAAAAGTTTTCGGTCTGCGTAACGTTATATGATAAAAATATGTGTATTGTGTTGTAATGTATGTTTGTCCTTGGAATAAGAGAACGATAGGACTTTTAATTCCTTTGACTTCTAAAATCGTAACGCTGGTCAGTGCCAGAAGTGGAAGTATCTCGTCCAAACCAATTAGATGTCATTGCGATTTAAGTATGTTGTGTAAATATTTCTGTTTTGAGTAAAAATAACCTTTTCTTCATCTACTATTTGAGTATTTACCTTTTTAGACTTAAAATCTTCTTTCAATTATCATCTTTGTAAAAATGTTTTTGTATATGATTTTTTTAGATCAATAACTTTTATATTGCCGATGTGTTCTTGCAGGGACGTAAAAAAATAGAATATCGCCAATGTATAATAAACATATTTTACCTTGAAGTTCTTTTATGACGTTGTCCATGATTATTAGAAGGGTAGCAGGGGAATTCTTTAGTCCAAATGGTAAACGGATTAATTCATAATGTCCGTTTTCAACATTAAATGCTGGAAATCTGGATGCTAAATCAAGTATGGTAAAATATTGACTTCTTCCGATTCTGTCCAATATATCAGATGTATTTGATATTGAATAACTATCAGAGTTCGTTTTCTCAATTACTTTACGATAGTCGATCACCATGCGTCATTTTTGTTTACGGACTCATCAATTTTTTTGAAAATATCATTTAACATTTGGGAAATTTGTTTTTGGACCCCTTTTTCATGTATTTATAGGAATTTAGAGGATGTCCCACGTATAAGCTATGCCCCTTCTTATCCACCGTATTTTTTAAGACATCCCGATGAACTTTTCTTCATTTAGAAGCTTACCCTAAATTCTTCCTAGACGCGTTGCCATATTTAATCTAACCTGATTACAAAATATTTTTTTATTAAAAAAGTTTGCAAAAACTGCATTTTTAGGCCAATTATTAATTCGAATAGTACTTTTTTCTACCAGAATGTCAAAAATTCTTTTTCAAAAAATCATTTTTATGACGAAAATAATTTACATTTATTGATTATTGTTAATAGGGCAGCTTTAATGTAATTTTGTAAGAGAAGAACTCTGTTCATTATTATTATTCGAGTGATCGATTTGTTGAGAAGAATTTAAATTTAGAATTGGAGACGAATGTTGCACTGATGTCCGAAGTTGGACGACCACTTTCGTGATTATTTTATAGGGAAGCTTCTGTATGGTCTCTCCAGCCGTTTAACAGATTTTCGGGTGAGCATATTAATGCTGTGAAATATCATAAAAGATACAAATTTTGCAAGAATTCCGTGCAGGCGGCATCTCAATAAAGCAGCACATTCACCGTATACTGCTTCGGTTATTATTTAGTTGATTAGATTCAATATTATATTTTCGTTAAAATGAAACCCTTCAAAAATTAAAAGCTGAAAGTTCAGATACACGAAAGTTTTGTAAACTCTCAGAATTATTGTTCGAATGTTCGGGCTGATTAACATTGCTGACAAAATTATTATTTTCATTGCAGTTAAGAATGTTGTCATTATAATTACCAAGACTTTCATGAAAATGTTTTGCTTATCAGATACCTGGTTATCACACCTTTGAAATGCAAATGATAGAATATGTTTTAAGAAAGACATTCTAAATAAAATAGGCACGTGTTGAACATTTTTTTCTCACAACCCCCTGAGAAAACCTATTTAACACCAGGACAAAGTAGCGTCGAACGTTAAAATGTTCCGAAGTAGGCTGTGTCAGGTAAAACAAAATACCAAATTACGCGTGATTGGCTGGCGCGTTACTTAATGTTATATGCTCATTATGTAGTATATAATATAACGCATTTTTTTCTTTGGAAATAATGAAGTGTCATCTAAAATAATTTTAAAATAAACAGCTGGAAATTCGAAGTGCTCCATAGAAAATTTTACTGAAAATTCAAAATAACATATTTTCAATACGCGTAAAGATTTTGGGTAGCGGTTTTCGGCTTTTGTTTGAACAACGCCAAGAATATGCAGCTCAACAAGGACAGCCTCATGACTCAATCGTAACTGTCTTATACAGGGTGTTATATAAGACCCTGTCATTTTTTAAAACGTTTATTCTACCAGAACTCTGACTATGGAAGATTTTTTTTTCTCTTTGTACAACCAAAATAATTTCTATTTCCAGCGATTTTGAAATTTTTTCTTCGTTTCCGGGTTTTAAAAAAAAAAAAATTTTTAAATGATCTGCTGAACAAAGCCCATTCATGTCTATCATACTATAAACAGGGTTGGTACCCTTAAATCTTCCAGTATGAATATTGTATACAGGGTGCACCAAAAACTAAGAGGCGGACGTTAAATAATGATTTGTTGGGTTTGGTTTTTTTATAAATCTTGGATTAAATGTTGCGTCAATCATAGGAAAAGTAGGCTACCGCAATTTTAATGCCAGTTTTAATAATAATGGACATTTCTACTGAAACGGTTTTTTAAATTTGAAATTTTCTCTAGTTGTTTTACAGATATTGCCTTTAATTTAAAACAGTTTTTTTTTAATAAAAAATGAAAAATCGCTTATTATCATGGACATAATTCTTTTTTTTCCAATAAAATACATACTTACTAAAACTGTTTACTCATCTTTTCAAATTAACTCAGATTCTGTCTCAATAATACAGTGGGCAATAACATTGTTAAAGTTTAGAATCGATATGATATAGAAAATAATGGGAAAATACAGATAATGGCGTTGCAATGTTGCGATGTTTACGGTTTTTCAGCGATTGAAAAGAAATTATTATTATTTTTAATGAAACTTACTCTCTCGCTTTATCTGTATAATAATGATTATTTTAATTTTAGGGACAATTCAAATCTCAATGATAAAGAGCGATATCCAAACTGTTTTAAAGCAACTGTGAGAAAACTAGAGCAAACTTCAAATTTAAAAAACTGTTTCGGTAGAAATGTTCGTTATTACTAAATTGATTGGCGCAACATCGAATCCAAGATTGATAAAAAAAACAAACCCAACAAATCATTATTTAACGTCCACCCCTTAGTTTTTGAGCCACCCTGTATACGATATTCACGTTGGAAAATTCAAGAGTGTCAATACTGTTTATAATCTGATAAATATACCTTTGATTGTCACAAGTGGGCTTTGTTCAGCAGATCATTAAAAAAAAAGATTTTTTTTTGAAAAAACTGTATAAGACAGTTACGATGGAGTCCTAAGCTATCCTTATCAGGCGGGACACTTTAGGTATTGATCAAACAAAAAGCCGAAAACCACTATTCAAAATCTTCATCCGTATTGAAAATATTTCATTTTGATTTTTCAGCAAAAATTTCCTTGGTGTAGTTCGAAGTTCCAAATACGTAACTATATGCTCTTGTGTTCTTAAAAAATAGTAGATTAATTTAAATAACTGAAATGCAGCTTTGTATATTTCTCTGCCCTGATCTTAATGGATGACCATATTCCTTTGACAATAAATAATGCTATACATGACACTGATAGAATTAACAAAAAATTGTTTACTTTTTTTTTCCGATTGAAAACAAAACGTTGCTTTGGAAATTTTTAGAGGATAATGTCCCTTCCCATTTTTCCGGAAAAAAATTTCGAAAAAATGGGTTTCTAAGTAATTTGTTTAACAAACAGCATGAGTGTTAATAGTTTTAATAATCCGAGTCGTCCATTTGCTCGAATGATATTTGTTAAACAAATTTCTTAGAAACGACTATTCCAATTATTCCGTTAGAAAAATTAGGTGCACGGGGGTATTTGGTAAAATTATTTCCTGAGTTCAATAAATAATATTTAATATAACATTATTTTCATTTAAAACAACAGTAACAATAATAATTAATAATCTAAAAAACATAATATAATTAATAACGGTAACTTACCTTGTCAAACTTGAGTGACATTTTTCCGACTTTTGTTTCGGAAAAACTTCTGACAGTTTGTGTCAGGCGAGTTTTCCACTTGAAGATTAAATATTACGTACGAATATTCTTGTTATTGATTGGTCAAAATTGATAGGAAGGAAATAATCAGTATCAAATACACAGAGGAAATCTATGCTAAAATGCTCTATTAAATAACAATACAGCATGACGAGTACTTCTTTTTCTTCTAGGTACTTTGCTGCCTGGTTTGTATAATTTTCTGGTTCTATTTGGATATGCGAACTTTTTCGCTTTTACTTGGATTTTGTTCTCGGGAGTAACAAATATTCTACAATCATATTACTTATCTGAAAACATGGAAATGAAATATTTTCTGCAATATTTGTCGGGTTATTTCTGTGGTTGGTTTGTAAGTAACATATATTGTGAAATAGAGTAATTACTATTTCGATTTTTAACATTAATTTGCTGTTATCTTTAAGATTTAAAGATAAATTGAACATATGAGCCATATTAATACATATTTAAGCAAATTAATTTCATTTATATGCTTAAAAATATAAAAACGTTTTCCAATTTGCACTCTTTCCAGGTCCTAATTTTTACTATTGTATATCCAATAACAGCAAATCATTTGACAAGGAGTTTGGATTTGATTAAGTCTCTCAATAATGTCGACACAGTTGGTGTAACCTTCCACACAAAAATGAAGTTAAATGCCTCAAGAAGACGGTTTAAGGCAATTCTGGCAACACAGATATTTTGTTATGGAGTATCTGCAGTAATCAATATTTACTATGTAAATAAGGATATTGATGGGCATATGATACTAATTCTAAAGTTACATGAACACCAGCCTAAAGGTAATTTTTAAAATTTAAACTGTTTTGTAATAGCATTGCAGCAAGTCAGAGCCGCATAGGCTAACTCGGCAGTAGCCTAGAGAGCCAGAACCAAAAATAAAAAGATTTATGTATTATTAATGTAGTGAGAGTTCTTCTGTCGTAAGAAAAGTCACAGTTATTTTGTGTGGATCAATCCGGCGCAATCCTTTAGTGGACAGCTGACAGGATCTGAGTAACTTAAGACCTTGTAAGATCGCAACTTTAAAGAGGAAACATTTTAATGCAGCACAAAAGCACGGAAAACCCCCTATTTTTAAAACAATAGAAGTAGAGTCTGGTATTTTTTTGATCCATTGCTGTCAGCTGAATAAAACTTAAATATGCAGTATCCGCCTTTTAAAAACAATGTATCTCGATAATAAAATGATAAATCTGGCAGCACTGGATCAATTGTTTAGGTATCCTCTCTTTCTATACCCCACACCTTTTTTTGTGTAATACATGGATACCTGTTTGTGTTTCAAAATACATTATCATACATTTTGTACTTATATCTATGCTCAATTTTTTTACTTGTTCACTCACTAAAAATCAGTACATTTTACCTTCATCCGCAACTTTTCTCGTACAGAATTTATGTATCTAACTATTTGGTAGTAACTTTATTTAAAAAAAAATATATGGATTGATAAAGCTATCTGTCTGTAGTGCAATTCTGCCTCTACTCTGTAAAATGAAGGTTTTATTCCATTCCAGGAAAATACAAGTTTACCGGAAATTTAAACATTTGCTTAAGCCGACTTTCTGTTTTGCCATACAGGATTCGCACAAAAATTTACCGGTTTTTCCCTGTTTTAAATTTAGATTGTGCGCAAAAGTTGAAATTAATTGGATAAGTAGTTTTTTGATGATGAATTTTTAAACATTTTATTAGGCGAATATTCTGTTCTGCCGCAATGATTTCACACCAATATTTTAACACTTTAACTTATACTTTTACTAAAATATTATCATTCCATCCCCATAAGACCCTTGATTTTACGTACTTATTTAACGTTAAAGCTTTAACTGTAAATAGAAACTGGACTTTGGTAGTAAATAGTATACATAATTAGTTCATTTTAATCCATTTTATTTCAAATTATTTAACAGTATAAATCATTTTAAATCTGACTATTTGGTAAATAACTATACTTGAATTAAATATAAATAAAATACGCTTGTTTGGCAGTTTCCATTTTTTATATTTTGCCTTTGCCACATATGTTACTTACTTGTCATCTCTACGCCAAAGTACTTCGGCAATAAAAATATTAATCTCAATTTTGTGTTTTTACTTCCCTCATAAAAGGGTAGTATTGTAATCATGAAAAAATCTCCTTCCGAGGTTTTTCAGATCTTCACGTTTCCCCTAGATGTTGATCATGAAACATGTTTTCTCAATTCCATTGGTCTATCTATCTGTCTGTTCGCAGCATAGCTAAAAAAACTACTTATCCAATTGACGTTAAATTTCCGTCAAATTAACAGTCATATGAAGATGACCTGTTAACATTTTGCTAAAAATCCAGTATGGCGAAACAAAATGACGGCCTAGTGAAATGTTAAAATAATTATTATTAAAAACCATCAAGTATCATGTTGGAATCAACTGGTAACATTTTTGTAGGTAGAGGGTGATTTTTTCAGGATTACAAACATTTTATTTGGCTGCCATTTTCTTCGGCAATCTGGCACACGATTTGAAATCAATCCATTCGTTCACGGTCATAAAAATTGTAAATAAATGTGTATATACAGTTATATAGTTTTAATTTTCCCTCGAACAATAAAGAAAAACTTGTGATTTAATTCAAAACCTCCTGAAGAGGAATAAACGACCTTTCAGCACAATTTTTTTTAATCGGTTTATTAATATTGAAAATATGAGAATTGGGAATTAGCAGCATTAAGTATTAACGTGTATTCTTAGGAATTGCGTTGCGCTTTTAAAAAAGAAAATTTTCAAAATATCTCTGGGGGAATATTAATAGTTAAATAGAATTTGAGTCACTTTTATTTTCTCTTTTTTCTTTTCGAACCCACTGATACCTAGTTAATATGTGTCATATATAAAATCGGAAACAAGAGGAGTATTTTGAAATCCTCTTCATTCTAATTTCTCAAACTTAATATTAAACTAATTACTGAGTTTTTAAAGTCTTTTCTTAAAACAGACCAATGTGTATTTTTTTTAACAAGCGTAATGGGGTTCTTGAAAACAGACTTTTAGGATATGTGAAAAACTGGACTTCTTTTTAGCAATTGTTACTGATAGATAGATATTTATATACTACGTATAGATATTCAGGTTTTTTCAGATTCATTTATATCAGTCGTGGTTGTTTATGGGCTTTATTTATTATATTTCTTGTCGACTATCCCCGCTGTTGCATCTACCGCCATTTTTGCATATCTCATTTTCCATATCAAGTTTCAAGTATTGATGTTGACCGATTATGTCCTTAAGCTGAAAAGGAAATTTAGTAAAATTGAAAATAGCAGTATAAAAGACAGTGCAGCCTACCACAAGCAGGTTTTGAGGAAAATTAAACTTATTATCGAAAGACATTTGGAAATAATCAGGTGAGTGCTATTTCGTTTTTAGTCATCCATTAGCGATATTGCGGATAAAGTTGGAAACACAGTTTCGGTCTTAGACTAAACAAAGAATAAAGGCTCCTACCCATTGATAAGCCACAAAATAAAACCATAGAACAAGTCATATCGAAAAGCGAGCATTTATCAATGAAAGAGAGAGTAGAGTAACATGGGACAAAAGGACGTACCTAACATATATACAAGTACAAAAACTAGAAATATTGATGAATCCAAACGTTTATTTTTCAGCCTAAAAGTACAATCTTTTTAGCATAAAAACTTATAAAAATGTTAAAAACGAAAAGAGTAACACACAAAAAAATAAAAAATGAGCAAACTAAAATGGGATTTTTACCCCACTTGCGAGGTAAAAATCTCAAATGCGTGGGCCAAGATTCCCGCACAGATAAACGTATATTAATAACAAAGACAAAAAGTAAAAATGAAACAAAACTTCATGTATAATGCAGGTCACAAATAAATTTTCCTATATTTTCATAGGCGGTGCATTCCTCATGCCACTACCTTCTTCACCAATCTTCTATTGGCGGATCCAAGTATTTTTCTGAACAACCAAGATAAGCTACATCCTCCGAATACTTCTTTTCCCTCTTGCTATCTCATTTTGTTTTTCGTCGTCAGTTATATTTCTTTTTACTCCTTTCTTCTTTTTTAAGCTTCTCTTCACAAACAGCCTCAGGTTTTTCTTTAAAGGGAGTACTTGATAATTTTTCTGATTTTTGGCCTTGCCTCCTTCTTTTTTGATTTTCTGATCGTCTGAGAAGCGGAAGTATTTCTTTTGGAGTTTTAATTTTTGATAAGGAAGCAAATGGATTTTCAACTAACTGCTTGGATGTGGATGGAGGATAAAGCAGATTAAGTGAGATATTCTCTGAGGAAGCAAATTAATCTTTAGCTGGTTGCTTTTCAGGAGTCAAATGGACTATCCTTGCTTTTTTGTTTAAGGTGGATAAATTCGGGATCAGAATCCGATTCAGAATGGTTGACTTCGTAGTTCTCAATCGTATTTTTTTCGGTAACGGAAGATGGTAGAAAGTCCTCGTCTGA